>BMAO01004965.1:0-214146 GCA_019973975.1 Trichonephila clavata
ATATCTCTCCCGATGAAGTGTGAAATGTGACGACTCTAGCATATTTTTAGTGTTTGACGTACAAATCAGGACACTGAAAAAGGATCTCTTATCGTGTTAAATTGATAAATAACGCAGCGAAGCGCCGCACTTTGCTGTGCGGTCACCTTTTGTTTATTTACACTAGATAGACAAAAGTGGTGAGATAAGATACATGTGTGTGTGAAATGCTTTCAGATACGCAGAGACGGATCTAAAGAAACATTTTGATGATTAAAACACTTATTTTAATTTTGTAAACGCTGTTTTTAATCGGTTAGTGATAAGAGTGTAACTGAAAAATGATGCTAACACATTTTGCTGCACGGAATTCGAAGAAGATATTTTCTTAAAGCAGTGCTTCTCAAAGTTTCAATATTTGCGACCCAATATTCAATCACAATTTCATCGCGCCCT
Organism: Trichonephila clavata; assembly: GCA_019973975.1. Lineage (NCBI taxonomy): Eukaryota > Metazoa > Arthropoda > Arachnida > Araneae > Nephilidae > Trichonephila > Trichonephila clavata. The sequence continues at coordinate 436 of BMAO01004965.1, forward strand.
CCTCCATGCAAATATAATGTATTGAATTCAATAATACTATACTTTGACGCTAAAACTACGATACGACTTTAACCTCTTAAGTGACTCCGGCGTATATATACGTCTCGTTCAGTCAAAACGTTAATTGCCCTGGACGTATATATACGTCTTCCTGTAGTACGATCTTCTCTGTGTAGTACAATCCATAAAAAATGGAATGTAATAAAAGGACCTTGTCAGTGTTTGAGAAGGATTTACTTATTTATTCCTTTTCTCTCCCCCCCCCTTCCAATACATCACATACTCACACCTTCGTGAAAAACGGTGGCATTAGGGGGCGAATCGCATAACTTTTAATCGGCACAGTTAAGGCAACCGTATAAATATAATATTATAAGCCGTGCAAATTATCAAGATAAGTGTTAATTGTTGTATATAATTTTATGTATGATGCGCCCATGGGGTCACTGGTAATTATTTAACATGTTCTTAATTTAGTATTGTTAAATTAGTTATAACTATATCAATACAGCACAATATATTTTATAAGTGTATTATAACAGTGTAAATGTGCCTTTTATTTTTTTATTGTGTTAGAATGTATTATGCTTGTTTACTTTCAGTAAATTAATAATATTGTAAAATAATCTTTTGTTTTCGACTTTTCAATGTGTCCGCGCCCCCCTTGTAGAGGTTTCACACCCACCTAGGGGGCGCACCCTCATAATTTGAGAAACAATATCTTAAAGGTTTCTTATTTTCTTCAAATTTTTTCGACTCACGAGCCCTTAAGAGCTATTAAATGTTTTGGGGGAACCCCATTCCACACACACATACACATACATTCTTAGAAGAATATATTCTGTATAAATTTTTAGCCAAAATGCAGGATATCTGCAACTTTATTTTGCATTTTGACATGGGATCTGTTCATAGTTTAGTCAGTTGTACTTGCTCTATCAGCAATAAATCCTAATTTTTGTTATTTCTTATTCGGTCATGTGACTATTTTTGTTAAGAAAAATAATTCCTGGTAGTGGATTCAACTGTTAAATATGCTTCTAATTTATGACTTCCCATCTTTTTCCAAATTTATTCCATTTTTATTAGAAAATCACTTAAATTGCGTATTATTACCTTTCACATAAAATTCCCATAATCTGAATTTTAAAATTAAAGCATTATTTTAAACATTTAATATTTGTCGTTAAGTTTAATAATATTTAAGGCCTTCAAGAGATGCATGAAATTCATATAAAAATACCTCAAATGCTAGTAAATAGCCACACAAAATGCAAAACAATGAAGGCTGCTTTAAATCATTTTTAAAAAATTGCTAAAATTTCCCTTCACTCTGATTTTTTGTAAAACTTAGATAATTTATTTTAAATATTGCTGATTAAGTATTAATATTTATTGGTATTGATCGCTAAGGAAAGCAATTATAATATTTTAGTATTCTACCCTTATAAAAGTACTCTGAACGTGTCCGAATACTTTAAAACGCTCTAAGCTGTAAGAAAACAAAATTATGTTTAAAACTTTAATTTTTTTCTCAGTTTATAGTTATTTAATTGATAAAATTCTGCCACAAATGGCGTTTATGTAATATTTTGCAAACTAATATAAATTAAAACACTCTACATTTAACAACTTTTTCATGAATTTTTCAAACTTGTTTATAATTAGCATAAGTGATAGGTTTTAATACTTAATTTATTTGTTTCTAAAACCAAAGACTGAGTGATTATTTTAAGATTGGTTGAAAATATATACCTCAAAGTAAAATTTTTATTGATACAAAAACCGTAAATAAAGACAAGTTAGGATTATTTTCTTTTCTCTCTTACAAAAAACATTTTTATGTATCTAAAAATATGAATTTTATAGAAAATATATAAAAGAGAAATTTGAACAATTAAATACTTAAATCAATTTCATTTGTTTTTATTAAACTTTATCAAGAACTGTGTTATAAATTTTAATATTACTTCAAAAAAATTCATAATAAATTAGTCTAATAAAATAAATATTTTTCATTTTTAATGTAAACCTTCATAAATAAAGAAAAACTATTGTTTCGGCATAACAATAATACATCTATGCATTTCTTCAAACAAACCAACAAACGCTTCTTAAAGTGCAAACGATTTTCGTCAGCGATTGCCACTCCTATTAAACTAAAACTATATAACACAAAATTAATTCTTTCTCGTGGTCTGACTGTAGCAACATAAATAAATAGTCGAAAGATGGTTCGCTTTATATGATAAAATTAAATAGTTGAAAAGAAACCTGCTCTGTAAACCTTCGGCGCACTATAATTTGTTTGCTAAACTTGTTCTGCAGAAACTGAAAGTTGATGACCTGAATTCTCCGTCATATCGCACACTTAATTTTTCTTTTACTATTTCGAAATTTGCATAAGAAATAATTCTCCAATCCATGCTTTGATCATCGGATTTGGAAGGAATGTTTCTTTTCTCTACTCTGTTATCAAACTGGCTTAAGAAGAGAAGACAATGGTGATATTATTTAGGAGAGTCTGGGTGGTGCATTTTTGTATCTCGATTATAAATTAAAAAGACTTTTGATTAATTTATTACATATGAGGTCTGACATAACGTACCATGGAAAGAAATTAATATGGGATACTTGAAAGACAATAAATGCTCTTTGAAAAGAAGTCTGTATTTTCCAAACAAAAAGACAAAATCGTTATAATCATATATGATTAAAAGGACTTGTCCAGTATGTAAAAGAAATTACTTTAATGTTTTTTAAATTTAATATCTATTTATATATTTGATAACAATTTACTCCCTGACTACAATTTATAAGAATAATAATGTAGCTGTGCTTATTGCTCATTCTAAATGAATTTACAAAATATTTTGTGATGGTTCTATTCGAGCTCCTTCTACTAATAGTCCTTTTGGGGGAATTTCTAGTCTTTAAAAATTATTTTATTATAAAACTCATCTTCGAAGAAGAAGAACGATACAATATATATAGTCTAGGTTTTCAGGTTGGATAGAGAGATAGGAGAGAGATCGTATATACTGCCATCGGAGCAGAGATTGATCAAATTGAATGGGAATCGCGGGTATTTAATATTTGATAATTGAATTACTTAAGGTGGCGAATTGTCACTGGGATTCAGTCCAGATTAAATAGCTAAGAAGTCAAAGAGATCGCCTTGAGAAAGTGGGGTTAATATTAAAGTTTTCTCATATCTCGCTTACCTCGTTTATTGCCTGCATAGTGATTAATTAGGTGCATATCTTAGACTGGTTAGAAAGAATTTGTGTTGTGATTAACATTGTGAATAAATTAGATTGTTTTCTTGAATTATGGCTAGTGTTCCTTCCAAATCTCCCACACCTTTAGGCGTTCAGGCGAGAACATTACATTTTGTCTCACTTTTTCAGTAGTCACATGTGTTTTCCTTTAAGTATCTCAGCTCACAAAGTTTACTTATTAAACTAACTTGGGATCTTTCTTTAACGTTATTGAAAGTTTTTAACTTCCACCTTGTTGCAGACAAAACGTAATGTTAAAACGTTTAGTATGACATGAAGTGATATGAAGTAAAAGTTCTACGGTCTTACCCTATTGCTGACTTCTGTAGAAAGCTGATATTCTTTAAATAGAGGTCAATTACATCATTAAGCCAAAATCCAATAGAACAGGTTTAGAACTTTCATTGAATATCACCAACAAAACATTAACCCTTCCAGAATTTCGGATCTTATAAAATCCTTAATATTTAAGGAATAAAATTGGTGGCCAAACTGTGTTGTGAAAAAGAAGCCAAAGTTATTAAAAATTATACATCAATACTAACCATACAAAATCAGTTTAAATTGTAAATTATAGGATGGCATCATATGTTTAAATAATATTTAGACGAATAGAATAAATTATTCGAATTCAAATTATTTTGAAATGGAAAATTTTAAGCCACAAAAACAGTATATATGAAAAGTATAATAAAAAAGAACTCCATTTACTTTTATCACTCTAGATCCTTTCACTTGATTTATTTTTTGAAGCACCAATCACGCTTTTATTAACCTTGATATATGATAATTCATTTACGTTTATTAAGAAAAAAAAATTTCATTTCCGGTTGGGTGAAAAAGATGCTCTTAATGTCTGAGAGGCCAGAGAAAAAAAAAAGTCAAGGTTGATTCAAATTCATCGTACAGTCGTTTTATTAGTTGTTGAATAAAACTTTAGATAATCAAATGGAATATACATTTAAAATTCATGTAGTACTTAGTAAAAATTTAACATCAACTGATTTTTAAGTCATCCATATTTTCCACAGTTTTCTATGTATTTAAATTTTTGTAATTAATGTATCAATTGATCTTAGTTGGCTGTATAAGTGCTGCTGCAGTGAGTTTTTCTAAAATTTTAAATTTGTATCTAGCTACTTTGATTTTGGATATTAACTCCATGATGACCAACTAATAAAAAGAAGCTTTTAATCAATTTCCATGCATAATTTGTCTTATAATGTTCATTTTGTAATTGTTTCTATAAAACAAAATATTCGTATTTTTAGAATTAGAAATTTCGTATCATGTGTGTACATGCTCTTTGATGAAAGAAAATACAAACATATATAAATTTCCGGGTGAAACTGTAAGTTTGCTATAAAACATTTAGACCTGGAATTCCAATGCATGTTCCTAACAACATCACCTACAAAAAGCGAGCTTCTCAAATCTAACAACGTAATAAAAAACCCAATCACTTTATAAGATCAAGGAAACATTGGACATTGTATTAGACAAGTGAAAAAAGCATAAAAAACAATGATTTTTTTAGATTCGGGTTATGAGTTCTTATACATCCAACAGAATTGTTTTTCTTCTAATACTGGTATAATTGGAAGAGAATTATATTGGTAAATTATTTCATTTTCATACTGCGTTAACTCGAATATAAATCATAATCACATTAATATCTTTATTAATCTATTTGTGTTCAGTGGAAAATGACAAGCATTATTATATTTTTAAGTGTACCACTTTCACGGCAAATTAACCAAGTTGTTGATCTATGGTTTTTTTTTTCACTTCCAAATAGTCTCTATCTCTCTCAACATACCAATCGTTTTACAAAAAACCTATTTTTTTCGGATATTTTTCTCTTAGGAGTTATGAAAGATAACTAAAACTCAGTTTCATCCATAAATTGTCGCTACTTCAGCTCAGTTCAGTACAGTGAACGCAATTTAGTTACTCCGTTGTTATTAATAACCGTTACAATCACCACATAGAAAAAAAAATATCTTGCGGTTCGTACCCTTAAGACATCGACGTGAAAAATTATGGATTTAATTGTTTGTTTGATAGAATTTTCCGCTAAAGTTTTAATAAATTGTTCTGAAAACATTGAATTTCTTAGTGAAAAGGGAATTGACTAGGCCACATAGAAAAAAGTCCGCCAAGTCACATGCGCCCCGCGGGCCGCAGGCTGAGTGTCGCTGTTCTAGAGGATTAGTCAGAATCATGGATAGAGCCTTTACATTTTTGTCAAAAAAAGTTTGAGTGCAAGAACTTAAGTCCTCCTTTTTATACTTTCTGTAGGAAATAAAACCAAAATAAGATAGCAATTCTAAAGTAGTTTTCATTGTGAAATAAAGTACTGAATTTTGATCCTTTTCTTTCACTGTAGGAGAAAATATGGTACTTTCGTATTATCGCAACAACGTCAACGTTCAAGATAACTTTCCAAGTTGACAACCCCGATTTCACATGTGTTGTACACTTTGGATAGGTAACCATGTGCTTCTGTTCATATAATGTCGCCAATATGGTTGCGATATTGCGTAAGTTTGTAACACCTTGTGACCCGGCTAAAGGTGTAGGAGGAAGTGGAGGATGACTCTACATGATTATTTCTAATTATTTATTCAGCACTCTAATTAACTCAAGAACAAATCAATTAATCAGATTAAAAAAGATGGTTCTAAGTAGCGGGCAGAGGATAAGTGACGAGAGTCGCGTGTTTGGAGAATACTTCTAATAAATTGATAGACTTTTTATTAATCAATCTTCTACTTTAATATTTGATTTAAACTGCAGTTATGTGACTAATTGTCACTTAAATCTCTTTATTAATTAAAAAATAAAAACGCGCTATAAATATGACTAATATATGAACTGTAGATAGTCTTCTGGTCTTCTTCTTCGTAGTTTCAATTTCTTGGTAACTTCTATTAAATAGCAATTTTCCACTATCTAACTGTTTATCTCTTTATAATTCTAACTTTCTATCTCTCTTCACTCACACTTACTTATATATTAACGCTCTTCCATCTATCTCTCCAATTTATATCTCACTTTATCTCGCTTTATCTAACTCCCAACAAGCCAACCTGAACTATATATAACAAACTTAATCTGCATATCACGGTTTCTTCTTCAGAAAAGGGTTGTCAATTTTCATAGTTCAAAGATTTCCCAAGAGGATTAATTGAAGGACGTATATAGATCCATCGCAAGTTCCGAAAATATTTCTAAAAGTGCATCCTCAATACTAATATTATTTCGAATTTTTGTTTTGTTTGGAATGAATTTTAGAAGAATTAATAAGGTATCCGACTACCCTATAATTGAGAATTTTGCCAAAAATTGACAAATTTTTTATGATTTTATTTTACACGCCATCTTATTAGCTTTATAAAAATACCAAGTGTTTCATTTTCCGTTCCACTAGAATAAAAACCATAAGTGATTTAGCAAAGACCGATGCCATTATTTTAAGCAAGATATAATGTCATATTTTAAAACGGCGTTTTACTCGAAACATGTTTTTTTTTTTAAATACTCAAACGGAGCCAGTAATTGCTAAAATTTTTGAAAATAATTAAGTGAAACTTTTTCAGTAAGTTCTGTATAATAGTAAAATTAATTTCACCCTCAGATTTATCAATTACTATTTTATTACAAAATTTACAGTCCTTTATGTGAATATAATCACTGTTTTTTAAGCAGTTTCATATAATAACAGAAATAAGCTGCTCTAGTTTTTGTAAAAATTAAATTATCTCTTATCCTGAAGGTTTTTCAAAAATGAATAACATAGCAACACATTAGAATGAAAAAATTAAAAATTTGTTTATAAATCTTTGGTACAGAATGGGTCGCGTTTATGCTATTTTTTGTAAATTTTTACCTATTTTTTCCCATTTTAGTAATGATAAATTCTTTTTCTCTTTTTAATTTTAGCATATTTTTTTTAAAATGTGTTGAACAAATCTAAAAATAACAAAAAAATCCCCATATCTCCATTTTTTTTTTAAAAAAAAAGTTATCGCAACCAGTCGGATACCTTAAAGAGACCTAAAACAAATCACGTATATGCTTCGGAAAAAAAAAACCTTGAAATTTAAATTTCTAGCCTCTCAGGCAATAAATATCGATGCACCCTCTGCAATCATAATCTTCCTCCATTTAATGATAGCCAAAACTACACACACACACACATATATCCTTTTACAAAACATACTTAAATGTACACGGAAGTAAAAAAGCTCAGTCTTCTTACACACAAAGCGATTACTCACAAATACGAATGTTAAGGTTGAACATACCTGTTACGATCTATCTCACTGACAAAAAACTAAGATAAAGAGCAACTAAAGATGGGATGTCGGTAATAGTAGAGGCAGGTTCCCCAACCCCGAGAAAATCGTGCAGTTTTCGTTTCATTAAGGCAACGGTTATTTAAGTTATTAAGGTCCCTTTTTTTATCTTTTTTCGGTACGGCAAGGCAATTTTTTGCGTGGATAAATACTGTTTTCACGGACAATGATCCATATTGCTTGCCGATCCTTCTTTTAAAAGTTTCAGTAGGATGCCTTTGTTTTTAAATGACAGATTATATATAAGATGGTGGGAAGGGATTGAACAGAGTTAAATGTGGAGAAATTAGAGCAGGCTTAAAAGCGTTTTGTTCTAAAGATCTGCTCTTTTATGGGAATTGTTCTTTTATTTGTGCTTGAAATCGCTTCCTGTGATTTCTAGTACATGTTTCCCTCTCTCTTTTTCTCTTTTTTTACAATAAAGAGTGGAAAATCATAGCTTACTTTTTATAACTACTGCTATAAAGAATTAATGGGCCCAATTCATGTGACGTCATAGTCACATGATAATGATAACCACGTGTTTTTAGCCAATCAGTTCAAAAACTCATAAGACGTCATAGTCACACTATAAAAGCAAGCATGTATTTCTAGCTAATCAGTTGATGCGCTTTGCTGTGTTACTAACTTTTGCTCTTTGCAGAAACTTTAAAAGCAAAATAATGCAAATAAAACAAATAAAATACAAAACTCGTTTTATTCAGAAATACATGCATAAAATAAGAGTGTTTTTTTAAGAACATTTAATCTTTTTAAAGAATTTTTTATAACATTTCAACATCTTAGCCAATTATAAAATTTGAAGTTTTACTAATAAAATTCAAGTACAATTAGTTCAATGTCTGTTTTGAATTCAATGAAGAACACGTGTTTGTCTTTATCATGTGACCTTCGTGAATTGAGCCCATTGTGCGTATCTTAACCGCTTGCCTGATTATCCCGAGTTATCTCGGGTTCTTATATATTGCAGTTAATTATCTCGAGAAAACTTGGGCAGAGCAGAATTTGTCAGTACGATTATTATTTTTATCACGGTTTTACTCGTCCTGGAGAAAATGAAAGGAAATATTCAGCTTTGATTGGCAGTTTGAACAAATTTTATAACTCGGCTGATACGTTAGTCAAAAGGAAGACTGATGTGAGGAATATTCCGATTGAATAGAAAAGATTTACCTAGAGATCTAAAAACAAAGAAATTAAAAAAGGAGGATTTATTGGGTATTGCACACAAAGAGGGAAAGTAACTGCAATGAAATGGAAAAATAAGAGGGATGTTTGTCTTATTTCCCTAATACACACAATTGAGATGCAGGATGTGACAAATAAATGGGAGAGACAAAGTCCAGGCCTAAATGTGTAGCTGACTACAATGATAAAATGGATAATGTAGGGTAGTTGGAGGTGTTCACGCGATTGCCTAAACAATTAAGAATGGAACTTGTAATGGAGGACTATTTCTACTTCCCTCTAATCCCCCTTGTCTACTCTCGGACCCGGCTAGAAGTGTGGGAGCAACTAATTGATCAGACGACATGATTCACTAAAATCGTTTATTTGTCACAATAATCAACACAGACACAATAATAATCCAATTAAAATAGTTTTGATTAATATTTAGAACGCGAAGGTGAGACCCGTTAGCATGGGATAATATTTACAGAGATTCAACTAATTTCTACGATAACGTTAACTAGCTCGTTTCTAATTCGGGCACACTCTAACAATTTATTCTCTAACTTCTATTTAAATAAGAAGCACCGTACCTGAACTCTTGTACTTCCAAAATCCTATAGCTGAGGCCTTGTACACTAACGGTCGACTTGTGTGTGTGTGATCACCACGCATCCGAGTGATCCTCACTTTGGTAATCTTCAATTCTCAATTTAACAATCTTAGATTTTCACTTCATGAACTCTCACTTCACTAACTTTCAAAACTCGAGAGAATTCAGAATTTATATAATAAACTTAATTTGCGTAATCACGTTTTCTTACCTTCGGTGAAAGTTGGTTGAAATAATTCTTTCTCATAAAAAATCCCCAAGGTGTCGGTAGAGCCGCGTAGAGATCCATCACAAAATGATTGAAAAACTTGTCGTGCCCCTGCCCTATCTTGGACTGGGTTCACATTGCCCGGCTCGCCTCTAAGTGTGGAAGGAAACATATCATCACCAACGAAAGCCATAATTACAAATATTTATTGATAACACACAAATAACAAATACAAGTTCAAACTGCAAGTGGGAACCTTGGAGTGATTATCCAATACCTAGATTAATCCTAATACTCAAATCTTATACTCATTTAACCTTCAAATCTAATATTCCCGTCTAAGTAATCTCAGCTATCAGAATTGACAAAGAGACGAACTCTTACTAACGTCAGGTCGGTACTAAATCTAATCCCTTTGATTACTTCAATGATTAACAATATCAAATACTATCTAATACGCGCTAAGCTCGCTGAAGAGATCCGTAGACGACACTTGCATTTAATTTGGCAATTCCTTCTCCTTCTCTTTCTTACTAAATCTAGACTTTATATAGTCGAACTCATTAGCATATCACTATCTCGTGTTTTTCCCGAGGAGGCTGTGAAATAGAATAATTGCTGGCCCCAAAGTTACCCAAGAGGATTAATAGAAGATTGACGCGGATAGACCCGTCACAAACTAATATTAGAAAATCATCGTGACGAGTTTTTTGCCACATCTGGAAGACCCAGCATTAGTCCTTCACCAGGTTCATTTTCAAGGCATTTTACAGATGTTATTCCTGCTGCTGAAAAAAGATCAAATTCAACGAAACAATGTACTCTGTACTCCCGGAAAATAGATTCCAGAGGTAAACCAGTAAGAAAAGAGACCAGATACCAGTGTACAGAATGTCAGATATCATTTTGTTTCACTTGTTTCAAAAACAATTATACAAAGACTAATATTTAACATTTTTCCGCTTGCCCGAGAATAACTCGGTATAGTAAACTAATACTAAAACTAAAGTCTTTTACGCCTATAAAAAATTAAAAATTCAACTTAAAACCTACATATTTCGTTTTGTTTCGTTTCATTGTATATAATAATAAAGTAAAAAAAGTGACGATTTTTTGTAGTTTCTCTTTAAAAAATTTGTAAGGAAGCGGTTAAAGAGAGAGAGAAAAAAAAATTACAATTAAAACCATTTAACATGAAACTGAGGGGGACTGAAATATTTTTTCGTGTTAAAGGATATTTCAAAAAAGAAGCATCTATTCATCAAAACTAAGTTTATTAGAGTACATTTTATTTACATAGATGTGTATGTATGCATGTCTTTAATAAAAATCAACGAAACAAAAATAATATTCACAATAACTTAATGAAACTTAATCCAAAATTTCAAATTTTTTGAAAAACATAGCGTTTGTTGAGTTTTTGGAAATTAATCTGATGTTTTTCTTTGAACTGTCTTTTTTAGCATCAAATTGTCTACAAATTGTTCGATATCGTCCATTTTCATGTTCATTTCGCCATTGGAATATGTGTTGAAATAACTTTTCATGATGTTCCTCAGTTAGGATGACGTGGGAGCAGAAGCTGCATTATTCATTTCTTTTTCATCACCAGAATCTGCATCAATAATATTTTTTTGAGAATTGAACAAATTTCAAAATGTCTTTGTCTGTCATAATTGGGGCTGTGCACATTATCATCACCTACTGCAATGAACTCTTCCAATGATGCAATAGGACAATCCAATCCGGCTGGTTGTTTCCGTATTTTGTTCATTCCCAGAAGGGAAATCTTTTAGTGTTAAGAAAATTTTGTTTCGTGTTAAGAGAAACAAATGCATGAAAATACATAGTAGTTTGTCGGGACCGCTATATTATTTCGTGTTAACCTATATTTCGTCTTAAGCGTTTTCTCGTTGAACGTATTTTACTCTATAATATTGAAAAATCTTATATTTAAATTTCATTCAAACATTACTTCGCAGGTTTGAATTATGTTAGAACAAGACAGACTTGGATTCATTGAAGCATTAAGTTTTACGATGAGGTTTAGAACAAATTAAATTTAAGAATAAAAGAACAAAAAACGTTGCTATTTAAAGAAATCCAAATTTTCTATTTTTAGCTTTTTTTGCAAATAAATGCGTACACAAAACAGATACTTTCTCTTGAAACTTTCAGAAATTCATAATCAGTTACAAATTAAATCTCATTCTGTGAATTTTTAGTAAAATATAAAGTATAGTAAGTTTTTTATAGAACGCTTTCTTTTTAAACAAATCCAGAAATTTTTTAGTTGGAGTATAATTTCTTCCATAATATTTGTAGCACATAAAGCATATTCCAATTGATAAAAAATATTTTTAAATGTTTTATGTGGGAAAATTTATGCTTTTAATTTTTGTAATATTTATAATCAAATATTATAATTCTAACATTTGTACTCATTAATTTTTCCCCATTCTCATATCTTAAACTCTTTCCTCGATATTGTTTTAAAGAACTGTGAAAAAACTAAATATAATTATTTTAAAATATGGAATATTTTTTTTTTAATTATAGGAACGTTTTTTCAGGCAATGTTTCAAAAAACATAATAAAATCACATTCTTTTTTTTACTATCTGCATCTGGACTGCCCTTTTTTGTAACTTAAGCTAAGTCATTTAAATATTTATAGTTGAATATTTTTTTAACATTTGTACTCAAACACTTCTATACAATTCATTACATTTGTGAGAAATGTTTTCTTGTTTTGTTTTTCGAACTCTTATTTTTCACTCTTACTTCGATATTGTTTTAAAGAACAGTAAAAAAATTTTAAAAAAAACACTTCAAGTTTCTCGACAATAATAAATACCTAAAAGTTTCTCTTTTTTTTCAAATTATGGGGATATTTTTTAAACAATGTTCTAAAACACATTAAAATAAAAAAATTTTAATTATCTGCCTCTGAATTTCTTATATTCATTACATCTTTTACTATCAAAAATAAACCGCAAACGATTTTTGACATTCATAATAAATTTCAAAATATTCTTCGACAAAAGTAAATTATTCGATCGAACAAATTATCTTCCGAAATTCTTCATATCTTACATAATACTTGGATTTACGAAATCTGAAGTGAAGTGAGGGTCAAGAGAGCGAGAGAGAGAGAGATGCTCCAAGGGAAAGAAAGCATCGCTTCTTTACATTTAGAACCGCCATTTTCAACTACTTCGTACATTTGCTCTTCATCATAATTAATTCAATGGCCTTTGTAAATCAAGTACTAGATGCAACTTCTTTTTTCAATCTATTTTCCCCCTTTTACAACACGGAAGTATTTAAGATGCTTTTTGATGATGTAATTTTTTGGTGGTTGGGTTTTTCCTCCTGTTGTGTGAACTCATTTTATTTTTCGATGACTAATGCTTGAACATTTATGCGTATTAAAAAAAAATCTTTGGAAATTTCAGAGTATTATTTTGGAAATAAAAGTTTGAGTTCGTTTTAAACTTGAACTGAAAAATGTCAAGGTTCTTGATGATTCTCGAGACACAGTCAAGCAATAGAGTCAGAAATTGTCAGAATAACATTCTAAGAATTAATCCCTTAAGCGGTCGATTTTTTTGCCCAAAATGTTCCAAAAAAGGGCACATTTTTTCACTTCATATTACTAAGCGTAATGCTATACAAAATGCGAAAATGGAAGAATTTTGTTTTAATTTTCAATTTTAAAGGTTTAACACTATGTTTTATTTTATAATTGTGGAACACAAAACCCCCTAAATGTTTCCTTTTTATAATTACACTCTGCATTCTATGAAGAATGTTTCATATATCCTAAAAGAATTTCTCTCATTCTTTCAAAAAAATTCCATGTTCGTACCGCTTTTTCAAACGGTTGAGAATTGTGTGTGTGTGTGTGTTCATATATGCATACACAATTTGAAACACGGTGTATAATACTAAGGTCGGTGTATAATACTAAGTCTAAGTGCAATGGGGGGCAGAGATAATCTCATTTTTTTGGAATATATTTCCATTTTGATTTCTTCTCAAGCAACAAATTACACATTGCCTTGACAATACCTGTTATTTATGGAATCTTTTCAAGAATCTAAATTTCTGCCTTCAAGGAATGTGACGTTTGATACAAACAAAGGTAGCGTGATATTGGTTATTTAAAATGCTAAGTTTAATTACACGTCACAGCTATTATTTACAAATTTACATTGAAGTTATTAACTTAGTAATTAGATTATATTAGAATCTCAAATCCTGTTGTTTTGTGAGGGAGGAGTTTTTTGGCGTCTGTTCTCAGCGAAGCCTTCAGAGCATCTCCCGTTCTCTCTCTCTGCCCGGGAACGTCGCAGGTGGCTTGCTTCATCCTCGGATTGCATCCGGTACGTCGCGGAATAAAGGGTTCCTTGTGGTGCGCAGTTGTCCAAGACAAGCCGAGCAAAATTTTTAAGGGTTCAGGTGTCAATACACATGTGATGACCATACTCACAGCGGTGTGGCGGGAATCGTCACAAAGAAGAATTCTAGCTCTCTTCACAAAGAAAATTTTGGATGAGAAGTATTTCAATAACATGGGCAAACTGCATCTCTTAAAAGCACACAGTAGCATTAATAATCTCACTATAAGTATTAAAATTATTTTAACAAATAAAAGTTAGAAAGAAGAAAATATCAGTGCCCGTGCAACATACGAGCAAGCCGGTTGTGGGGCCAGCTTTCGGTAGCCCGTACCATGTACAGGCAAACCAGTTAAGGGGTTGAAGGAAATTACTGGAAAAATGTTTAGTGAACTAATACAACTTCAAACAATTCCGGAAAGCTTTTATCGGAATATATTAAGAGACCAATTTTGTTCAATGGTGAAAAAAATTACTTTAATACGTAATTAAAACAAGCAACCACAGAAATGAAGTAAATTAATTCTATTTTTTTACATTTACATACATTTACATGAGAGTATATTGCTATACATACTCTCTCGCAATAATTATACACCAAACAAAATCTGTATCAACCAGTGAGTTAATTTTTATAAACGTCGGACTATAAAGCATCAAGAGAAGATTATTCATGACGGATTGCGTAATTTTGAGCCATGGACAAGTATATACACCTGAGCTGGCACTCCTTCTCCTAACTTCCACATCCAACTAATATGAGGACTTTGAACCACGACAAATTTAACGTGCATCAGCTCCTCTACATGATGGGTCTTCAGTGAAACTGGAGCTCGAATTCATAAGCCTACCACCAGCCTGACCACAAAGTTACCTTGCTCATACAAATTAATGAGAGTTAATATGCTACACCTAATTCAACACACTCAGCGAGGAAAAGATTGTTCTTTAAAGAAGTAGGTATGCAATTATATAGAGGGTGATTCCTAAAGAAGTATACACTTTCCAGATGCTGTAAAACCGTGACAATCAGGCAAACACCACCTCAGCGAACCGTAAGGTAGATGCACTCTTAAAGTTTGTCTCGCTCCTGACAAAAGTGAGGTAAGCAATAGCATGCGTGTCCGTGCGTGTGTGGTGTGTGCGTGCGTGTGCGTGAGTGTGTGGTGTGTGTATGTGTGTATGTGTATATGTGTATGTGTGTGTGTATGTGTGTGTTGTGTGCGTGTATATGTGTGTGTGTGTGCGTGTGCGTGTGTGTGTCTGTGTGTGCGTGTGTGTGTATGATGTGTATCTGTGTGGTGTGGTGTGCGTGTGTGTGTCTGTGTGTTGTGTGTGTGGTGTGTGTGTATGAGTGTGGTGTGTTATGTGTGTGTGGTGTGTGTGTGTACGTGTGTGTGTGCGTGTGGTGTGTGCGTTCGTGTGTGCATATGTCTGTGTGTGTGCGTGCGTGAGTGCATATGTCTGTGTGTGTGCGTGCGTGTGTGCATATGTCTGTGTGTGTGCGCGCGTGTGTGCATATGTCTGTGTGTGTGCGTGCGTGTGCATATGTCTGTGTGTGTGCAGTGTAACTAGTCAGTCAAAATGGCGACGTTTGCAGTGGAAAAGATTTTTTTGAGTTCTTGAATTTTGCAAAATGTTAGGTAAGCCACTTTTTTGTATTTTTTCTTTTTGGTTTATATCAAAATTGCAGGAGAGCATTGACAATTTCATTCTGCAATTGGATGGTGCATCATCACACTAAATGATCAACGTGCAAAATTACATTGAATAATATCTCCCTCACCAATGCATTGGACGTGTAGAGGACTTCAACATGCTACTTATCCAATGACCACCCAGAAAACCTGCATTAACACTGAGTGATTTCTTCCTGTGGAGGTACGTCAAAGTTAAGGCATTCGTCTCTCCCCTTCCTGTTGATCTAGAGGAGCTGAAACAGTGTATCACAATCAGTATCGATGGATTTGATTAAAATACCTTGACACACGTTTGCGTGAAAATGTGGGTTACTGGTTACCTATTCAATGTGTGTCGTGTGAGTGAGGGTTCACACATCTGTGACTCTCTCTAAAAAACTTTAAATAATTCCATACAATTCTGTTACAAGTAACATATAATATCTTGAATTATTCTTGATTCATAATGCATTGAAACAATATGTTGTCGGGGAGGATTAGAACTCGCTACCTTTTGATTCGGAGGCACGAAACATACAACTAGACAAAAGTAATCACTCTTGTCCGGAAGCTGTTACTGGCTTATTTAGATACCGCCACAGTACTCCCCCACCAGTGAGTCGGTGGATAGGCGAACGAACGAGATTTTTTTTGTTATGGCGAGCGTTTGAGTTGTTACTGTTGCGTCAAATGAGTCTGACAACTTTTTGCTGCGTCGAGAGAGTCTGACGACTTTGGTTAACGCGTCAAGTGAGTCTGATGACTTTGGTTGCTGCGTCAAGTGAGTCTTACGACTGTTGGTTGCTCTTTTTGCGGGTAGATGGCGCCATGACACATCAGAAGGTTTGTATTTTTCTTTTCAGCCAAGGTCACCAATGTGCTGGATTAGAACCCGCGACCTATGGATTCGTAAGCACGAAATATACCACTAGACAAAAGTGATCACTCCTGTCCGGAGGCTGTTACTGGCTTAATTAGATACCACCACAACTTCTTGAAGAAAAACTGTGGTTTTAGATTATTTCACGAAGGGGGAGGCAGGTACGTCTTAAGACTTTTTTGAGGGCCTGGGCCCTTACGCAAAAGTAGGCCCTGAGCCCTTACACAAATGTAAGCCCCACCTATGACCCTTAAAAGTAGACAGCACATTACATACATTGTCAAATATTCGTACAAACAATAACCCGAAACCAATAACTGTGCATGACTTACAATCGCACAAACCGGCTCGATCGAGTGCCGCCTTTTTTGATTGAATGAGTAATGATGATGTTTGGTGGTAGATCTAGGCATATACATGGATGACGGTTGCCATTTGTCCGAAATTCATAGTTTTTTGGAGAATACAACCGGAAAAAATCATTTGACCTTTGAAATTATTCGAATATCATGACATTAAGGCCAAGTAGAGAAGGAGATGAGACCCCCATTGTAACCCGAGGCCCTGCGCCTCAGCCCAATTAACCCCTGCCTTAAGACGTCCTTGGGGGAGGTGCCAGTTTGTAGTCTCATAGTTATTTTAAGATTCAGAAATACGTCTTTAATTCAACAGAAACTTAAATTCCATAAGTAAAAAAGTAGCTCAAAAATGCCAATTTAGCAAAAAAATAAAATAAAATAAATCACCAAAACGGGGTTCGCTAAAAAAAAAGAATTGTAACAAAATCCGCAAACATCCTGACACCACAAACCAAGCCAAGCCATTCGTAATTGACGCCTTTCTTTCTTTCTTTTTTTTAAAAAAAGAACACCCACATAATAAATCAAAAAACCCTTTCACAAAACCGCCACATAATTTGTTTAAATAATTGGAAACAAATACCCCTACAAAGTAAACGGATTAAAAAAAGGAAAGAAAGAAAGAATTTGTTGTAGCATCCACAACATTATATTCGCGGGGAGTTTTTCTTGCAGGATAGTATTTGACTTGGAGCCGCCGATTACTTCACCGCCGTAGAAGACCTTTTGAACCATATGCTTCCTCTAGCGCGTTTTCCAGACAAACACAAAGAAAGAGTAAGAAGAAGAAAAAAAGTCAACAAAGTATGAAAAGGGTTACAGTAAACAGCTCGCAGATCTAACCAGGAAATCAGCTGCTCTCAATGCCATGCTTCCTGAGCTGCTATTACAGATTCGCGTGTACTTTTTCCCACGGTAAATATTGTTTCGTTATTGTTTAGAACGAATTGATATGATGTGCAGATGAATATTCCATATTGTTCGGAGAGGGGGAGAGAGTTGGAAGTTTTATCCAGAGTGGTATGGTCACGATTAGGAAGAGTTTAAAAAGGTCGCGAGATGGCAAGAGTGGATGTTTTATTTATTTATTTATTTTTCGTTGTTTATTTTTTTTTCTTCCATAAATTGGCCATTTTCTTAGTAAAAAAAGTTTTTAACGATAATGTAAAGACGTGATTATTCTTTGGTAGTTTTTTTTTAATCTTTGCGATTGATAAGATTGGCGATATAAATGCAAAATGATGTGTAAGATGTGAATAAAAAGAAAAGAAAAAAACGGTGATCATTTTCTAAACGAAAATTCGAGTTGATGGGATAAACTAAAATGGTCTTTCAGGATTTGATTTTTTTCGTTTTTCAAATCTCATTGAATTATGTTTTTGAACGATCTGGTTTGGTTTCTTTTATTAATATTATGCTGGTTGTAGTAAGTGATTCTTAGGTGATGTGGAAGACTCAAAAGTTAAAATTTTTAACATTTGTTAATTCATATGTCATAAAAGTTTTTTTCGTGGTTTTTTTTAATACAGACATTTAAACTATTATTTGGGCTTCATAAAATTTCTGTTGTTATTTATACATAAATGTTTTAATGCGTGATTTTTTTTATTTCATTCCTAATTGGATTGAAAGTTTATACAAATGAGAAAAATTTCGAATGATTTTCAAAAGGGAAAAAATTCCATTGAGCATTTAGTTCATTTACTTATTTGTTTCTAACATAAAATGTTTGGTACAATTTTTTTTAGAAAAAACATTCTGAATGCTTTTCGAATTGTAAAAAATTCTTTATCAAATTGGTAGAAGAAATATATAAAATTTTATGTTTAATTATTTTTATTTGACATTTGAAATATAATTTGATTTTCAAGAAGGTTTTAATTTAATAAAAATGTTGTTGTTGTCGTGTCCTTACCGAAGGGAAGGAAATAAAGTTGCCAGAGCCTGAGACAGGTTAGACTTCTACACAATAGAAGGTGACACCATCTATCTACACCTCCACAATTTAGGCACGGAACTGGAGGGGAGGGAAATATTCTCCAGCCTCCAGTTGTTTAATAAAAATGTTTTTCCAATTGAATAATAAGATGAAAACGAAGATCCTTTAAAAAGGGCTCCATTCAAAAAATACAATTACATTTAAAAATTGTCCAAAATTAGTAATTTTGGCTGACGATATATAAATCCTTAAATATTTCTTCATTCGTTTTTTTCGCAAAGGCATGTGAAAATTCACTTCAAATTTTCCATTTAAATTGTTAAGAGATGGGGGGGGGGGATAGAAATTTTGCTTTTCAAAGAAAAAAATACCATTTTAATTTTAAAATAACAAAATTTCTTAATTTTTAAAACTTAAATTCCTAGAAAGATGCGAAAGTAATGTTTCTTTAAAATATAAGATGGCTTTTTTTTTAAAGAAAATGGTGTGTATTTTCTTTAATGGAAACCTTGAAACAAACAATCAATTGGAAAGAGAGGACAAAAAAAATATATAACATTTACAATTTGTAACTCCCCACTGGACCATAACATCTGTTTATGCACCTCAGTGCCCATGGTCAAGAAAACTGAGATGGGCACAGTAGGCAACGGCCCTCATGGGCTGTTGCACCACTGAGTAATATGTAACTGTAGACAAATAAAAATATTATAATTAAAAGGTTATTGCGGTAATTTGTATAAGAAATGGAGCTCAAATTGATTTCATAACGAGAACATAAAGTACCTATTGAGACATATAAAGTGTTATTTGAGACTCTAAAGTTGGGTCATTGAAAATAAAAGTCGTTTTATGCATTATTTACTAGTGTAATGGTGTTCTGGTTTAAGCCAAAAAGTAATGATCAAGATCTCGGGGATAAAAATAATACATTTAATAAACTAAAATATCACAATTACAGACGGTTATACAAGACAAATACAATTAAACATTTAGAGGAACAAATCATAGTTAAATTAGTCAAGGATTTGACGGCGAGGTGGGAGATCCCACCTGGTTGGGATCCGGGCTCTCTCTGATGTTCCAAGCAGTTCGCACTACTGTTACATATGTGTCCATAGCGTAGCGACATCTACATTTTACTATGGAAACTATAGCGTGCGTTACACTAGTAAATATAGTAATTTTTTTCCTGAGGCAAAG
Organism: Trichonephila clavata; assembly: GCA_019973975.1. NCBI lineage: Eukaryota > Metazoa > Arthropoda > Arachnida > Araneae > Nephilidae > Trichonephila > Trichonephila clavata. The sequence continues at coordinate 20,531 of BMAO01004965.1, forward strand.
AAACTTCGTAACAATCTTAGATTTACACTATATATTATATAACATAAAAAATAACACACCAAGAAGAAATGATCCAAATGAAACAAAATTGCTGATTCACATGCGTTCAGTAGAATATACAAATGACTAATAGTTAGAGCCAATCACTCACTAACTGGAAATCCTCGACGTTGCAACGGAATATTTGGAAGATGCGTGAAACAGAGAACATTAAGCATATCTTCGAACAGAAGGAACAGAGGACATTAAACACTGTTAAAGTATATCTTGGAAGCGAATTGGGTTCTGTCAACCCACGTCAACCCCTGTATTAATGTCTTGCATACGGCTTTGCAAATAGTATAAGAAGATGTCCCCATATGAGAGAACACTTGCATTCTGACTAAACTAAGTAGAGTGGTCAAATCTCAAAGTCGCTCAATGCTTGGTTCAGAGCATTGCTACCACTCGACGATGTTGGTAAACATAAAGGAACTTCATCTGCAAGAAATGTCAGCTAAATAGTGATCGATAGAACACGAGAATACAACAATCGTTCTATCAGTGTTCACAGCCCCTGATGTCTCCCTATCCGATGTGTAACCTTGAGATAATGACTGCAATGGCCATTGATAGCCAACTTCACAAATACTGGTCTAGGTCATAGAAACCATTGCACCGACTGCTCCCCTTTGGACATGCCCAGGCACGTTTGCAGTGGTGTCGAATGTATTCGATTTGGAATCTAACAGATAGAGTAGAATTGCTTTTGCAATGAGTCTCACTTCGAATTGAGACCCTAATGAACAGCAAAGATATTTCTGAATATGTGTAGGACAGCAGAGAGATATTCGTCTTACGTATGATAGTAGAACACGTTTAGTTTTTTCCCCTGCAACCCATTAAGTACTACGGTATGTTGATGAGACTTTACGCTGTGTAGTGTTGTTGTTCCTGTAACGTATTCCTGGGCTTGCATTTCAAAAGGAGGGTGACCGATAGTATACAGAACATCTCTTTACTCTTGGTCTTTGGACTTCTTCAACACAACATCAGATATTTCTACAACAAAACAAGTTTGGGTTCTGATGAGCAGAGTTCTCAGACAATCTCTGAATAACTCTGATCTAACTCGGCAATTGGAACGTGTATGACAAGCAATTCTGCAATAGGACATTCACCAACTCTCGGAGTCAAAGCCCAAGAGCATGACAGATTGCATCAGGCTTGCATTAAGGATAAATTTGGTTTATTTTTTCAATCATTTTAATCAACCATATGGAATGTTTCAAAATATTTAAAATTAAAGAATAGTTGAGAGATGAAGTTACGATTGAAATATCCATCACAATTTGAACAAAACTATTGAAATTGCATTTGTTTTTGAAATTTAAATATTACATTTTACAAAATTTTTAAATGGGAATACAATACGTGAACTAAACTTTATAACCGTAAATATTCTTTTTTTTTCTCTCGTCATTTCAAAAAATTTATATTATCGTAGATTATGATCATAATAAAATTGAAAATTCTTTTTTAAAAGAAAATAAAGTTTCATATCAAGCGTATTTTTCAAAATAGATTGCTAAAACTGGAAAAATTCTTCTGTTTTGATTTGAAATTTCGAATTGAAGAGCGTAATGTATATTTTAATGAATAATATACCTTACTGAATAATGTACGCTAATACCTTTAATGAATAAAAGTCGCTTTAGATGATTTCTAGTGAGAAATAAAAAAAATTATTTTATTCTAAAAATAAAGTTCATTTCCTTCGATATACGATAATTTTGTTTGAATAAGAATCATAAAACGAAATCAACATTCGTATTTAATTTTAGAAAGGAAGATCAAGATCTCGAAAAGAAACTAAATTTCTTTTCGAAAGACCCATCCTTTTCCGGTGATATTTTAAGAAACGAATTATATACCAAATCGAGACGAACGAGCGTGATTATCGATTACTTTTTCAGTTTGATTCGAGCACATTGTGACGTCATAACGAGCGAACGTCTGCTGCCAATCACACACCGCAGTGGGAAAACAATAGGGAAACCGTGCCCTTATCTTCTTCACGGAAGAGTAAAGCAGCAATTGGAGTGAAATCCACTCACTTAGAAGGTAATAAACGGCCCAGGAAAAAAAATACATAAAAATGAGAATTGCTCCGTTTCTTTTGTTATAATGGATCTTCTTCGGAAGCCATGGTTTTTAACAAACAATAAGCTCCCTTCACAGGCCAATGTACGAGAAGATGTGATATTAAGAGAACAATAAAATGTCGTTTGGCCGCCAAGGGAAAATTGGTTATATGACTCTTTATGTTTAATTTCTTTTTTCCTTCTCATCTGAATGGCAACACGGTAACAATCGAAGTTCTGACTGATTGATTGTTTTAAACAATAATCTGATTTATGACTAGAACGTCGCATCTTCATGCCTACTTAGGTAGAACCCATGACACAAAGATCTTTGGTAAAGACAGGGAATTTTTTTGTTAGTTTTTGTTTTGTAATCAGCTGATTTACATTTTTATGATATGGATAATATTGTTACATTTGTAGAATATTTTGATTAGATGGCATGATTGGTATAGCTGACTTGATTTGAGGAGTAGATTTTTTTGGGAAAGAGAATCAAGAAAATTCCAACTGTATAAACTGGTCTAAATTTTATGATAAAAGATATAAACATACTTACTGATTCATAAATAAAACTATTTTCCTGATTACAAACACGAATTGCATATCTTTTGCAACGTAAATCTTCCCTTTTAATCCTAATGCAGAATTTTATGCGTAAATTGGAATACAAAAAATCCTCGCTTTACGTTTATTAGAATTTTAACTAAACAACTTATGAAACATCACTGTAAGAGTTAATTTTGAAATGAAGACTTAAAGACTACCTTATTTATGATTTTTTCGCAATATTAAAAAAGCATATATGTATCTCAATATTTCCCACAAAACCATACTTTTTAAAATTAAAATATATTAAGTGATAAGATTTAAAATAAAAATACATATATTTGCATTCTGCAGTATATAAATATTAAAAACTGAATAAATATCAAAAATTCTCAAAAATTAAAAATTAATAGTAATCAGTATTTAACACAGAAAATTTTCAAGTTATATGTCACAGGTTTTGTGGGATATGAAGCAACAAAGGCTATTATCCCCTTGAAAAAGATTTCCAATTATAGTAATAATTTCATAAAATTTTCTTAAGAAATTATAATTCAGGTGCTAGGTTTTTTAAAAATACGAATTTATTTCCTTGATATTTTATTATAAAATTTTATACTTACCATATAATAATGAATTAAGTATCTAGCATTTAAAATAATAAGAATTTTTTATTTTTGAACTGATTTTTAAATTTAGAGAGAGCTGTAAAGCCTTTTGAGCCTTAGGCTTAAGAACACTTTAAAATCTTAAACCTTCTTTTGTCTTTTTAAAATGCCTTTTCAATTAATAAAAGTTAAAACAAACTAAAAAAATTCTGCTAAATAGAGTGTATAATAAGAGATACGAACGTATCTCTCTCAAAAATAAACTATAACTTAAGATAACCTTAAATAAAATAATTCGCCATCTTGCCCAACGGTTAAGTGGCGAAGTTGATACTTAAGTTGGCACCTTTCCCAACCACAGTCAAATGGTGAGGACTATATCTGAAGTGGTATTTTATTAACTTTATAATAAAGAGAGTACCACCTCATAATATTATACTTCGGCGGGTGGCAGATGTTTTAGAAAATCACTATAGATGTTGATGTAGGACAAGAAGGAATTTCTTCTGTAAGTATATAATTATATAAATATTTTAATAAAAAAAATACTAAAAATGTTTTTGAAAAATATTATTAATCGTATGCTTTTTATAAGAATGTTTATTAATATGTTAAGAGTTAAAATATTTTTTATTGCAAAGCTTCTGATATTACATTCGAATTTGTTTTTTCCATCAAGTATAAATAGGTATAACGTTATACAGAAAATAAATAAAGAAGGATGTCTAAACCCATTTTTTATATGAAATCAATATTCGATTCAAAATGTTTATCATGATATTAGAGAAAATTTAAAGGGGTAATTTACAAAAAGAAAACTTTTTATAAAATTTTGTATAAGCACAAATTTTGAATCTGAGGGAAAAAAAACTAAAATAAATGCAAATGAAATATTTTTCAGATCCTATGTATCATTATAGGGATATTAATTTTAATTCAATTTAAACAAAATAAATGTTTTTTTAAATATCTTTAATAGTTTTATTTTTAATAATATAGTTCCTTGAAGTAAAATGGTAACTTTGATTGTACTTCTTATCATTTGTTGTGGCTTAAAAATCATGAATTAATTTTTGCATATGTTGCTCCTTTATTGGTATACGAATAATAAAAAATCGCCTAAAATTTATTAATAGAACACTTTTTATTTTCGTTAGGCTTAACTGCCCTTCAATAAAAACCTTACAAGTTAGTTAATGTCAATTTTCGGACTGTTGCCAATCTGGTAAAGCAAAAAGATTTCAAAGAAATTGTTTCCAGGTTTACAAGAGTATTGTTTTAAATATTAACAATTATAATTTTAAAAATTAACGATAAAATAATGTTTATAATTATAAAATGTATACAAAAAATCCACTTAAAATACAAAAATAAATAAATGTTGTAAATATAAAATACAAAATCGTAAATTACAAATGCCTAAATGTTAAATTATTTAATTCAACTTAAAAATTAATAATAATTGTTTTTCAATGCATAATATGTGTTCTATACTTTTATTATTTCACTTATTATGTTTTTGCTTATTTATTAAAGTGCTTTTCTTAAATGACTTGGTTCATACAGAAATTAGTTGGCGAAGAAGTGAACAATTATTGTCGCAACGCTTATATTTCTTACTATGCATCTCTAGCTCAATAATTAATCTTCAATTTGCTTTATTTATAAATATATTATCAATTAATTGAATGTACAATCCATTTAACTTCAGTAATTTCTAATTTTATTCCATTCATAAAGATTTTTTACTCAATATAACTCTGAACACGATTTAAAAGTGAATTTATAATAATCTTGTTTTAAAACCAAAATCAAACGCATTCTCTGACATTTCTTTGAATATTCAAAGATTAAGTATGGTCGGGGCGCATGTTTTCGCTGCCAGTTTTTCTTTTAGGAACTTTTAAATGAAGCTATTAAAGCGCTGTTAATCTAAAATGGGAATCTAGCTCGTGAAATAATGCTGATTTATTCTTAGATAGTAAACTTAAGCAGCATAAATTGCTTTAATGGTGCTTTTAGCTATATTAAGTTCCGCATTCTTTAAATTTACAGCCATTCTTGGAACAAATGCATGTTGTTGTCGTCGACAGTCTTTCTGTGTGCTATTATTACTAATGAAAATTTTACAACACTGCATAAATTAAGTGGAATCGTTAAAGCTCAGAGGGTTGGAACGTTCTGATACCTGATTTATTTACTTCTTTTCGTAGTAGTCGTAAGTCATTTTTACAGTAGAATAATAATTAAAAATTGGGTCGAGTCTTAACAGGGAATATTTTATGAATAAAACCATCTAAGTAGTCTTGCATATAAATTTTAGGAACAACTGCTCGCAATTATTGTTTGTCATTCTTTTTGACCGAAGAATAAAAATAGAATATATAAATATCGCTCAGAAAAAATAATTTAGTTTTTTTCACATTTCAAAGTTACTCGAGGGGTATTCTAATGACGGACTGCATAATTCTGAACCACGGTCAAGTTACGAGGACGATATCTGAGCTTGCACCCCAGTTGTCAAACTTCGGAAGCAATTTGATGACTTTGAGCCCGAATTGTGCATCACCCCTCTACGCGGTGGGTATGTAATGGAATTAATTCCAATGTGCAACTCGACAGAAACAAATACCGGTCCCAAGTTCATGACCATGAACACTCAGCAGACGCGGCTACTTTTAGTAGCGACTTTTTTTACATCACGAATGCATTCTGACGCTTACTTTCAAGGGCTTACGTGACTTTAGCTTTCTTTTAGAATGAAAGCTCCCTCATGTTAAAAGATTAAAATTGCGTGGCATGATTAGCAAACAATGTGTTACGGGAGAGGAACGTTTTCACTAAACAACGTTTTTCTTTCCCCTCGCGGTTAGCTGATTCGCGAGCCACACCAAAAATTCTCGGCATGTAACACTGAAATATACGCTCGGTATTATTAAAAAAGTTTCGGTGTCTATTAATGGATTTAACACAAAATCACCTTATTTGATAAAGGAAACCAAGACATTTTTCACCTTCAGAAAATCTATTTTTTGATTTTTATCTTTAAAAAATTAAATTTAATGCTGATTCCAAAAATATATAGCATGTATAGGTTTAAAGCTTAATACCCGAGTAATTGCAGCTTTAAAATGTACACAACAGCTATGGCGGTTACAACAAATGTCTTTGTATCTGAAGAAAAGTATATCTACAAACATTCCCTCACGCGGAACCAGTTCTTGCAAGATTAAAAACATAATTACAAACATATACATAATTTTTTAAACATGTATTTAGAGACTTAACTGCAAAATAACTTTTACTTAAATGTTTGCATGATCGTACCCAGAACCCAAATGAAAGCTTCAATAACTGTGTATGGAATCAAGTTCCAAAAAACAAAATTGTGAGCAAAAAAATATTTGCAAATTAGTGTAATGGACGCAGTGATATGCTTTATTGAAGATGCACATGAAGGAACAAAATTATTAAGAGAACTAAAAATAAATCTTGGGATCAACACTTGTGAAGGCCTTCGAAAAATTGACAAAGTTAGAATTTGTGAAGCCGAGATGACAGTTTACAAAGTCAGCAAAGAGGCCAAGACTATTGAAAGACAAAATAAAAGGATGAAGGATGCTTTAGAAGTGTTCATGCAATATGAATACAATTCTGGAATATTTTAAATATCAAAATGTAGTAAGCTGTATCATTTTATTTAGTTTTTTTCATATTACTCAAAATGTGTTTTTCTAGTTTTTAGGCACATGCGTAAAAAAATCTATCTGTTATATTTTAGTGAAATTTGTTATAAGCTTTTGTATAGTAATAATGTATTTAATGCTGCTAATTTAATTCCTGAAATGTTAGTATTTTTATTTTTACAGCCAACTTTTTAAAAAAAATTACCATTTTTTTTCAAAATTTAAAAAAATCGAGATTTAAATTTTTTAAAAAAATTCTTGTAATGAAATATAAAAAATAAACTAGAGCATTTAAAAAAAAGGTACAATTTTGTAACTAAAGCAGCATGATTTGTTATTTTATATGTTATAAAAGGAAAACTACAGGTACCTAATCAACACCATGTATACGAAAGCACCTTTTGAAGTGTACTTTTTCAAATCCTTATATTTCTAAAAATATTGTACACATTTAAAAATTTTATGTTATAATATATTAAAAAAAAGTATGTAGATTGTGTGACATTTTTTTTGGTTATGGAGTCTCTTTTTTTTAAAAAAAAAATAATGTTCCTTCGAAAATCGAAATTTTGCTTGTTTTGCGTCATTGAGAACGTCCCGGTTCCCTTAATATACAATAATGTTTTTTTACAGAAATCTTCTGTTATTGAAAGAATATGAGATTACAGTATAAAATGAAAAGAGGTGCCAATAAGAAAAATAATTTTTAAATCCCTGCATTAAAGTAACACAACGGAGCACAGGGGAAAGACTACATATATTTTAAACCATGATCATAAATAATAAAGATAGCACCTCACCTTTCAGATTTTGATGGAATTGAGATTTGCATTAAGAGACTCGGTTTGAATCACCATTCTTTATACTGATAATTCCTGTAAATCTTCCAAAATTGATTTAGCAGAAAGAAAGCGGAACCAAAATGGTATTCCTTTAACCCAGTGGAATGTTATTCCTTAACCAAAGTGGTCTATATAGACCCCCAGGGGTCTATGACGACCTGCAAGGGGTCCACGTCAGCAAAAAAATAATTTGGGGGTCCATGAGGTGTAAATGGGGGTCTATGATAGTGGCTCTTATTATATAAACTAGATCGCGACTTTAAATTTAAAAGAAAATTTAATCAAGTGGAAACTAAATTTTACCTATTTAACAGATATATTGATTAAATTTATAAAGGGTTAATTTCCACTTACAAAGTAACAGCACAAATTTTATTAAAACAAGAACCATTTCAGCATTTTATTCCGGAGTTAAGCTAAAGAAGTGTAATACTGGAGGTCCCGAATTTTTTTTAAATGTCACAATCTGCCAGGGCATTTTAACCTAAGTTCTACATTTAAGGAATCCGAACACGTTCGGAGTACTTTTTAACAAAATAGCATACTAAAACATTATAAATGCTCTTTTAGGACTCAATACCAATAAATACTACTATTAAACTATCAAAATTTAAAATAAACTACCTGAATTTTACAAAGATCACAATTATAAGTGAAATTTGAGCAATAATTTTGAAAAACTTCAAAGTAGTTAGAAAAAAAAGTAATAAACATATATTAGTAAAAGAATTACTAAAACAAATTAGATGCATTTATCTAGAAAATGTACTAAAATTTTAATTTTTTATTTAAATTTGAAAATTTTAGAGCTGTTTGAGTAAACATTGTAAGAAATGTTACATTTTTTATGAGACCATTATTTAAATAGCAAGCCATAACTCAAAAAGTATTCATACAATAAGAAATATTTTAGTACATTCTCTAGAAAATAACATAAATATCAGCTTCAAAAGGTTTTATGGAAATACATTCATAATATTTTGAGTTATCAGACTCGCCATGATAGATTTTGAGCAATTTAAATGCCCACTTCTGGTAGATCAAAAACCCACTTCCTGTTTTTCTAACTTAATAAAATTGATTATAACGTGGCCTCTAGGTAGTGTAGAAACAAAACAAAGTATGTTTCGTAAAGTCAAAAGATAGCTCTATTCAATAAAATAAAAAACAAAAATATCTGTCTTGACTGAATTTGGTCATTTTCAACGTGTTCAGATACCTTAAAATAAAAAATTATTCAAATGCTTGCATGTTCAATTTACGGAGTAGAGATCCACCGAAAATTGGTTTTGCGGGAATCCACTTGGTTTTTGAGTTACGAAAGAGCAAACATCATTCTATGCTTCAATTTTAGAGATTTTTAGAAAATACAAATTAGATGAGTTCTGCCCTATTTTTTTTATCAACAGGTGACAGTTCAATCGAATTCTTAATGCTAGGACTTAGATATCAATAATTTATACATATATATAAGCAGTAAAAATTTATAAAACATCATGAAATACCCAGCGAAGCGGGCGGGTAACAGCTAGTCTATATGTATAAAGGAGAAAAGCGACTCACTAACTGACTGACTGACTGACTAATCACGATATCTCTGGAACTATTCAACCTACAGACTTGAAATTTGGTAGACATGTTCCTTTCATAGAGTAGACATCAGCTAATAACGGATTTTCCGAAATTCGAAACGCAAGGGGCGTTACGGGGGATTAAGGGGCGTTACAAATGATTGTTTCCATGTTTAAACTACTCAATGTACAATTTTGAAATTAGGTAAGCATATTCCTTTCATACAGTAAAGTTCCGCTACAAAATAAGTTTGGTGAAAATCGACCCCTAAGTGGCGTTGTAGGGGCTTAGGGGGCGTTATAGACAATTATTTCCATTTTTAAACTATTTGACGCACTGTCTTTAAATTAGAGAGAGAGAGAAATAGATTCCTTTCGTAGAATAATGATCAGTTAAAAAACGGGTTTTGTGAAAACATACTTCTAAGTGGCGTTGTGGGGGATTAAGGGGCGTAATAGATAAATATATCCGTTTTTAAACTACTTCACCTACCTGCTTGAAAATTGGTATGTAAGTTTCTTTAATGGAGTAAATATCCGCTATCAAAACTGGGTTTAATGGGAAAATTCGACCCCCAAGGGGTGTTGCGGGGGGGGGTGTTTAAGGGCAGATATAAATAATTATTTCTATTTTTAAACTATTAGACGCACAGTCTTGAAATTTGATAAGCAGATTCCTCTCATAGGATAGAGATACACTACAAAATGTGTTTTGTGAAAATTGACCCCTAGGTGGCATTGCGGGGGTTCAAGGGGCGTTATTGATAAAAAAAAGTTTTGCATTTTTTATTTATTGGAAGCACAGACTTCAAATTTTGCTAAGCAGATTCCTTTCATAGAGTTCAATTCCCCTACAAAATGGGTTTTGTGAAAACAGACCCCGAAGTGGCGTTGCGGGGGCTCAAGTGGCGTTATACGTAATTATCCCCATTTTTAAACCATTAGACGTACAGTCCTGAAATTTGATAAGCAGATTCCTTTCGTAAAGTAGAGAACCGCTACAAAATGGGTTTTGCGAATATCAACTACCAAGTTTGATTTCGGGAGATTAAGAGGCGTAATCGATAAATATTTTCATTTTTAAACTATTTGATGATCCTGCTTGAAAATTGGAAGCCATGTTCCTTTCATGAAATAGAGTTCCTCTAACAAAGAGTAAAATGAAAATTGACCCCTAAAGATGTTTGCGATGGGTCAAGAGGAGTTACAGAAAAACATTCCTGTTTTTAATTGTTAGACCCATATACTTGAAAGTTGTTAAGCATGTTTCTTTTGTTGAATAGGGATCCACTTAGAATGTATTTTAAGCAAATCAAGTTCTAGGAGGGGGGTGCAGGGGGTTACTGTGACGTATTGACAAAAAAAATTCCTTTTTTCGAGCTACAAGAACTATAATAATGAAATTTTGTTTGCATTTTTCTTTTGTTGAATTGAAATCCGCTAAGAGCGGTTATTTTGGAAAACGGCTCTCAACCGGATTACGGGGATATTGATAGTAAAACTTTTGTTTTTTTCTGTTAGATTTAGACTTGAAATTGGGCTTGCATGTTCAATTTACGGAGTAGAGATCCACCGAAAATTGGTTTTGCGGGAATCCACTTGGTTTTTGGGTTACGAAAGAGTAAACATCATTCTATACTTCAATTTAAGAGATTTTTAGAAAATACAAATTAGATGAGTTTTGCCCTTTTTTTTTTATCGACAGGCGACAGTTACAGGTATAAGTATATTTTTCAATACAATCGAATTCTTAATGCAGGACTTACATATCAATAATTTATACATATATATATATAAGCAGTAAAAAATTATAAAACATCATAAAATACCCAGCGAAGCGGGTGGGTAACGGCTAGAACTATTAGACGCACAGTGTTGAAATTTGGTAAGCAGATTCCTCTCATAGAATACAGATACGCCACAAAATGCGTTTCGTGAAAATCGACTCCCAAATTTCGTTGAGGAACGTAAGGGGCGCATATTTTTCAATACAATCGAATTCTTAATGCTAGGACTTAAATATCAAAAATTTATACATATATATAACCCACAAAAATTTATAAAACATCATGAAATACCCAGCGAAGCGGGTGGGTAACAGCTAGTATATATATATGCAATCCCACACAAAATCCTTCCCCGTTTGAAAAAGAGGTACGAACATGAATTTTTTTTGTAAGTATGAGAGAAATTCTTTTAAGATATACGAGTACGAAACATTCTTCATAGCATGCAGAGTGTACTCATAAAAAGCAAACATTTAGGGGTTTTGTGCTGCACAATTATAAAATAAAAAATAGTGTAAAAACTTTAACATTGAAAATTAAAATAAAATTCTTCCATTTCCGCATTTTGCTATGCTTAATTATAGACAATAAAAAACGTGCCTTTTTTTTGGAACATTTTGAGTCAAAAAATTGACCACTTAAGGGATTAAATTATTCCAAAATTTCTCGACCTGTAACACCAAAATATACGGTAGGTATTATTTTTTAAAAAAAATTTCAGTCTTTATTAATGGATTTAACACAAAATCACCTTATTTATTTAATGTACAATAATGTTTCTGTAGAAATCTTATACTATCGAAGGGGTATGAGATCATAGTATAAAATGGAAAGGGTATAAAATAATCCAATCAGTTACTAATGCGGAAACTTTTAAGTCTAAAATCCTTTACATCAAATTACGAATCTCTGAAATGATACATACATCTCCGTTATCTAACAGAAATTTACAGTTTAAGAAGAAATAAACAAACCAAACATTAAATCTCTGGTGAATTATATTTTTCTCTCTTTTTCTTCTCAGATGATGAGACGGGGTGATCTTTTATCACTTTTGAATTGCCGACAAACACCAAAAGGAGAGCAATCTTCGGTTTTCCCACGACTCGGCTTTGATGACGATAAGTTCATCTGCAGGCTGACCCCGAAAGCCGCAAACGTGACCACTCAGAGGTGCGATAAAATGGCCAGTCGTGGACACTGCGCGCAACACCCTGTTTTGACTCCATGCCATAAAAGAAAATAAAACCTTATTTTCCAACATACTCGAAGAAAAAAGTACCTGTGATACATCATAATCCTTTTTAAGGCTTTTCTTTCTCCCATCTTATGCTGAAATAAATGGAGATTTTCTTTGTGTGTGAACTTCTTACTTTATATATGATTGTTGTTGTATCAATTCAATCATGGCTCTCATTTGAACTGAAGTGAGTTTAGTGCTTGGGCTCTTGAATGGAGCCTTTTTTTGAGGCATTTAGATTGATTTGAGTTTTGAAAAGTAACCGCATCAATTTTAGTAGAAGGTTTTTTTCTCAAAGAAAGAAACTTCGTACATAATGATATTTTGTCTCAGTTGCACAGATCTTGGAAAAATATGAATTTATTTACATAGAATAAACTTTTTAAGGTATCCGACTATTTGCGACACCTTTTTTTAAAAAAAGATGGAGATGTGGGGACTTTTTTGTCGTTTTTAGATTTGTTTAGTACATTTTAATAAAAAATATGCTAAAATTAAGAAGAGAAAAAGAAATTACTATTACTAAAATAGAAAAAAATGGGTAACAATTTACAAAAAATAACATAAACGTGGCCCATTCTGTACAAAAAGTTTATGCGCAAATTTTCAATTTTGATGTGTTGCTATGTTATTCATTTTTGAAATGACCTTCAGATTAAGAAATATTTTAATTTTTACAAAAACTAGAGCACTTTATCTTAGTAATTAAATGAAACTACTTAAAAAAATCAGTGATTATATTCACATAAGGGACTGTAAATTTTGTAATAAAACAGTGATTGATAAATCTGAAGATTAAAACACTTCTGTATTATACAGAGCTTACAGAAAAAATTTCAATTAATTATGTTCAAAACGTTTTTAGCGATTGCTGACCCTGTTTGATTATTTTCAAAAAATCACATTCCGAGAAAAAAGGCGTTTTAAAGTATGACATGTTGCATAAAGTAATGGCATGTGCTTTTACTAAAACACTTGTAGTTTTTGTTCTAGTGAACGAAAAATAATAAATTTGGTACTTTTATAAAGCTAATAAGATGGCCTATAAAACAAAATCATAAAAAATGTGTCAATTTTTGGCAAAATTCACAATTTTAGTGAACTTTAATTTTTCTTTATTGAAGTTCTATCCAATGTGATAAAAAATCAAATATAAAGGTATGGGCTGAAATAGGACCCAACTATGTATTTATTGAGCTATTAGTATATATTATGCTGGTAGCCGAGTGGTTATGGTCTCGAACTCGTGGTTGGCGTTGTTTCTGCCGAGTAGAGGTGTCACTAAAAATCTACCTTGTAAAGGAACCAATGCTTATTAAATCTGACATGGTGTTGAATTTTGGAGAGTGGGGTACGAGTTCAGGAGTCATCTTCATCACTTTAACGTGGTTTAAAATTACGAGGTCTGTCACCAATAGACATCAATACAGCGAAGAGGACTCCAATCTCATTTAAATAACTTATAACAGATTGCAGAAATAGTTTTACTCATAATTTAATTTCGTCCATTGATCGCGTGGGGCTTCTGAGGGAATGTTAAAACATTCAATCAGTTTAAAAACTGCAATTATATAAAAGGAGAAATATAAAAACTTCTTATGCAAAGAGCTATCTGCTATTGTCATTCAAACGCTCTATTATTTCTTACTAAGATATTTTCCACTTTAAAACATGTTTAGTCTTGTTTTTCATTCAGCTGTAGCTTTTGAATGTTTTTCTTCTCAGGACCCATTTCGTGACTGGCCTCAAATCAGTATCAACATGCTTATAAATTTCAATTGGACAAAGTTTGGAACAGAAATATTAAATTCCTGCATAAAATATACTGAAGTTATTTTGAGCTTATATATCTCCCGTTATCCAAATATATATTCATGCATCTGCTATATAGAAATATATTGAATAATTTTCAACCACACACACAATTAACCCTTTCTTCTTTTATTTACTCAATTTATCATTTATTTAAGATTAAAAATTATTTATAATACTTTTTTTTCTTACTTTTTCTTTTGTACCCTTTTTACCCGCGAATTCCAGTAAGAATTACAATGAAGGACGTTATGTTGTGACTCTGTTGCGCGTTAAATCCATCGAATGTCAAATATTCGTGTTGGCATGAAATGGATTAGGATGTCAACTCTGGGATCGTCTCTTTCTTTTTTAATCATGACTCAAAATTAAAAGTTCTGTACCAAAAGTCCTTTCGTTTCTTCTCTTTTGCGACATTATTGAAATAATTAATCTATCTGTGTGAAAAGTCAAATCTAAGCACATTTCCAGATTTTTTTAAAAAAATTTTAAACATAAAAGCTTACGGTCAAAACACATATTTTATATACAATAATTTGTCCTTTAAATTTATTATTCCAAAATTTTACGAATGTGTACTTCTCACTACAACATGTAAATTTAGAAATCTTTTGATAGTATCGAATCAGTGGCAGTGCATCGCGCTTCCACAATACAGGTGCGAGATTCAAACACCGGGCAGGGCAAGGTTGACTCAGCCTTTCATCCCTTCAGTGGGTCGAGAAATGAGTACCAAGCTCGCTTGGGAACTTAATCCAGGGGGTTTCGCGTCAGACTGACCACCTGATCGGAACATCTGCTCATGCACCTCAGGGTCCAAGGTCATGTAACTGATATGGGCACAGAAGACCTTGGTCTTCATGGGTTGTGTCGCCAATGTGTTAAGTTAATAGTATCAGTGATTATAATATGTTTTTCCAATGGACTGCATATTAGCAACTAAGCTGTTGCTGACACGGCAAGTCTCCAAATGTGAGATTCATTTCAGTGGTGGCACCATCTAGTGGTGAGTCTCGCTACTAAATTTGGACGCTTGAATTCATTCAACTCAAGCTCTTGTCGGATGCTAAATATTGACGTGATTTAATTTTACCTAATGTATTAGAGCCAAACTGATACTTAAGGGATCTTTTACATACCACATAATCATATGACATGCGTACTTACGATTTTCGCATCCAGAAAATCTATCGACTCCAGCCGGGGTCGAACCCACAACCTTGGGCTTACGAAGCGGGCACGATACCTCTAAGCCACCGGAGCCGACTGCTTATAATATTATAGTACAGATCAGCCTATGCCACGCGTGCCACATGTGACACGCCATACAATTCTCAGTGGCACTCTGCACTACTCTACAAATTTGTCAATATTTGAGTGGATGGAAGTTGATAAACTTGTAATGGACCTTATCTACCAAACATCTTCAGAATTATGAGCATTTACGAAATTACGAAAAAATCTGAAAGATAACTCCAAAGATAAATTGGCAGCTATTTAGGAAATTATTGAATGTCATTGCTGGAGAGATTTAATTGTTTAAAGAGAGAAAATTGTGCATGTACTTTGCTTTCCACTTTTCGTTCTACATGTCTAAGTAAAAAATCTTCCTCGTATGAAAAAATGTTTCAAGTCCGCAAAGAAACTCTTTAATAGCTGAATGCTCAGAATCTCGTCAAATTGAAATTCACACATTTCCCCCATGATTTTGTGCTATGAAAATAAAGCGGTTCAAGCATTAGGCTCGCATTAAAATTTTTATTTATATTTTTACTTATTAATATTGAGAAGGGAAACACACTTATATTTTATGTTGTATATTTATTATTTTAATAAATATGTTTAAAAATACTTAATATATGTACAATTTTAATTTTTTTTTGTTGAAGAAATATATATATATATATATATATATTATGCCGTTTATATTTATGTTAAGAAATATCTTTAAATGATGTAAGATTAATATATAATGAAGCTATAAATCTATATATTATTGATCTCTTTTCTCTAATTCTGCATGCATTATCGCGGGAATCGAGATGTTTCAAACATGTCCGACAGTGTGGCACGCTGAATCATATTGGTAGATTGTTTTGGCACGCCAGCGGTTAAAGGTTGCCAACCACTGTAGTATAGATATTTATGTTATCTGTTGGATATATGTTGGATTGATTCGAACAAAAGAAAAAATTAGTAGTACAACAAAAAATTCTCTATCTCTACCAGGTGGTCCAAAACTTAATCCAACATATATCCCTTTCAAAACAATAATTTTCTTCACATGCAGACCCTACCTTACATTTCCCACACACATATAGAGCAGAAATATTTTTACATATAACAGCTGAAATATTATATAATAAAAGCTGCTGCAAGTATAAAGCTAAAAAAGCGTGTGATATACTTGTGCATTCCTTTTCAGCCATCTAAAGGGCATCTTCGCCTTCAACCAGCACATTTACACCAAAATCAAATAACAAATAAAAAGAAATCCGCTTTTCTCTCCAGAATCAGTAGAAAAAAACTGAAGATACCGCGGAGTACAATGGTGGGAGGGATTTCGTGATCTCTTGTTCCTGTACAGCTCCAGCTATCACTTCAGAACAACTGTTTCCACAACTCGTATCGCTCACCCTCTAATATTAAACTCAAATTCTGAAACGTTCTCCATATGTTTGGCTAAGAAATCATGCAGAAACATTGCGGTTCTACATTTGATAAAGCTTTAAAAAAAATTATTTCTTTTGGGTTGGAAGATTGTATCGTATTTTACAAGTTTTACTGAAGGAAATAAAAATAAAAAAAGAGTAAGGAAAGTTCTTACTGAAGTAACTTTTCTTCTGAGTGAGAAGTGAAACCGATAAAGTATCAAAAGAACATATTTAGGATTGATCTTAATGACTTTTGGCTTTGTTCCCGTTTTAAAAAAAAATGTTTTTTTTTTATTGTTGTTTGCTGTGCCTTTTCCCGCGTGAAAGAGTTGATAAATTGCCTGACTCTAGAGGTCACATTTTCTTTTGAAGTACTTACTCATAAAAAGATTATTCACGTGTTCTACTAGGCGAAATTATGATGAAGCATGAAAAAACAGAGAATGTATGACATTTTCCGAATTATGAAAGAGTAGTAGCATTTTTTTTTTTATTTCGGAACGATTAAAAGTGTGTAAGTTTTTTATACTTCATTTTTTTTTTGTTTTTTTTTCTTATATTTATCATTTGACGTTTTTTTAATATTTTACGTATATCACTTGTCTTACTTTTCATACATGATATTTTTTGAAAATTTTATAGTTGAAATTGTGAGCAGAAGGTCTCGTGCTCAATCCACGTCCGGGTCACCACTGAAGCTTTGTTAAGTTTATCGCTTACAACTACAGTTTAGGTAAATAAAAAGGAACTTAATTAGCAGGCTAATAATATAAAGACATTTAATTGCACTTTTAAAAAAAATTCCATTTTCCAAAGTTGCCATTCTGAACGATGTGTTATACACAATATTTTGAATCGAAGCATCACCAATTAACAAAATAAAGCATTATTAATGTTAATTGATGTCAATGTATTTAACTGCAACAAAATTTTTAAAAATTTCAAAAATTGATTATTTGATTATGAAGCGAAGTTAAGTTATCCGGCTACTTGCGACAACTTTTTTTGAAAAAATGGAGGTATGGGGATTTTTTTGTGGTTTTTAGATTTGTGTGGTACATTTTAAGAAAAATATGCTAAAATTAAGAAGAGAAAAAGAAATTATTATTACGAAAATGGGAAAAAATGGATAAAATTTACAAAAAATAACATAAAAGGGGCCCAATCTGTACCAAAAGTTTAAGAACAAATTTTCAATTTTACAATTCTGATGTGTTGCTACGTTATTCATTTTTAAAATGACCTCCAGGATAAGAGATATTTTAATTTTTACAAAAACTAGAGCACTTTATCTTAGTTATTATATGGAATTGCTTAAAAAAACAGTGATTATATTCACATAAGGGGCTGTAAATTTTATAATAAAACAGTGATTGATAAATCTGAAGGTCAAAACACTTCTACTATTACACAGAACATATAAAAAATTTTACAGTTAATTATTTTCAAAACTTTTTTAGCAAACGATGGCCCAGTTTTAGCATTTAAAAAAAAACACCTTTCGAGTAAAACGCGTTTTAAAGTACATGTTTTGCTTAAAGTAATGGCATCTGCTTTTACTAAAATACTTGTAATTTTTGTTCTAGAGAATGGAAAATAATAAACTTGGTATTTTTAAAAAGCTAATAAGATGGCCTATAAAATACAATTATAAACAATGTCAATTTTTGGCAAAATTCTCAATTTTAGGGCAGTTGGATACCTTAAATCAATGTATTCAGAATTTTTTGTTGTTATTTGTGTATGTAAATATATTTATGGGTTAAATTCACGACAGTCACATGATAAATATGATCACTTGTTCTCCGTTGCATTTAAAATGGACATTAGATTTGTTGTTCCACCTGTAAAACTCAAAGAAAATTTCATATTTTATAATTCGATAAAAATTTTCAAATATTAAGATTCTTCAAAAAGTTTTTTCAAAATTAAAAAAAATAATAATGATAAATTATTACGTTATGTGTGTACTTTTAAATCAGGTGCAATTTTTTTTACCTACATGCGTTCTTATTGTTGATTAATTTGTACTATATAAAAAGAAAAGTTTAAAAAACAAAGAAAGTTTCTGCTAAAGTAAAGATTGACAACAATGAAATGCATGAACTGATTGCCTGGAATCACATGATTGTATTTATCATGTGACTATGACGTCACATGAATTTAGTCCATAGTTACGTGGCTTAATTTGCATTTATTTTATCCATGAAATTGTTTTATTTGTATTTATTTTTCCGAAAACTTAAATAGAGTGGCATTCAAGTATCTGGCTGCATTTTTTTTTCTGTATTCGCTAGATATGTTATTCGAATTTCGGAATAAAGTAATGTATGTTAAAATTCAACTCTTTTGTTTGTTTGTGGGACTTAGATATTTTTAAAGCTGCTCTATTTGATGACATACATCTTATGTGATTCAACTGTAATAAATGTAGTATTGTAATAAACTGTAATAAAAGTGTGTTGTGTTTTCGTAGTAGTATTTAATGCAATATTCGAATAAATCACTTAAAGTGTTGACATTTGTGTTCTAAATGTTTTATTTGCCTGTTCTTAAATTCCTTAGATTAAAATTACATTTCGATTTCAGGCATACAGTCTGTAAATTTAATAAAGTTAAAATTCTCCTACATTTGTTTGCCACATGAAAAATTACGTTTCAATGAAAATATAATGACTGCTTCTCAATGTGAGATTTTAAAACTTAAGTAAAAAATACGCTTATTATAAATTAAGTTAAATAGTTTTTTTAATTTATGCAACTTAGAATATCGCAAAGAGATGTTGTGTAAAAATCCATTTGTACATTTAATATATGAGATTGTAAGAACATAACATTCCTTCAAAAATTTAAAAGAACTCTTGTAAGTATTTTCTGTTAAGGGATCCGACTGCTTGCGACAACTTTTTTTCAAAAAAATGGAGATATGGGGGGAGGGTACATTTAAATTAGTACATTTTAAAAAAAATATGCTAAAATGAAGAAGTGAAAAATAAATTATTAGTACTAAAAAGGGAGAAAATGGGTAAAAATGTACAAAAAATAACATAAATGCGGCCAATTCTGTATCAAAAGTTTATGAACAGATTTCCAATTTTTTAATTCTGATGTGTTGCTGTGTTATTCATTTTTGAAATGACTTTCAGGAAAAGAGATATTTTAATTTTTACAAAATCTAGAGCATTTTATCTTTGTTATAATATGAAATTGCTTTAAAAAACAATGATTACATTCACATAAGGGGCTGTAAATTTTGTAATAAAACGGTGATTGATATATCTGAAGGTTAAAACAATTCTACTATTATACAGAACTTACAGAAAAAATTTCAGTTAATTATGTTCAAAATTTTTTTTGTTTTTTTTTTTTTGCAATCGCTGACCCCATTTGATTATTTTTAAAAAATCACATTTCGAGTAAAACGCGTTTTAAAGTGTTACAAAGCTTGGTTAAAATAGTAGCATCTGATTTTACTAAAACACTTGTAGTTTTTGTTCTAGTGAACGGTAAATGATAAACTTGGAATTGTTATAAACCTAATAAGATGACCCATAAAACAAAATCATAAAAAAATTTGTCAATTTTTGGCAAAATTCACAATTTTAGGGTAGTCGGATACCTTAATAGTTTAGGATATTTTTCTTACACATTTTGGGGCCCCTGAAGCTTAGGGGCTCCGTATCATTGATACGGTGGTAGCTACGCCCCTGAATAAATCCTTAATTTTTCAAAAATTCACAACATCTCATTTCGTTGGTAGCTTAGTTCTAATCCCACACACTTTCTGTCTTGACCACGAATCCAACCCCATCACTTTTTCGCACTTCCTACGCATTAACTATCGACATCGCTTGTCACGATGAAAAACATAAACCTCCAAGATCATCTAAACTTCTACTTCTGGTGGAAGGGCAGGGGGGAACGGTCATCCAGAAAAAAAATTCATAACAAGACTAATTACAATAAGGCGACAAGATAAAAAAAAATGTGTTCCATGCTCCAGAGTGAAAAGAAAAATACCGCTAACTAAACGGCACTTGTGATCATGAGACAAAGGCAGAAGGCGGTGGCAATGACAGGTTGATTGATACTCAGTAATACGAGCTTCGGTCTCGCTTTGATGGTCTTTCGGAACTTCTTCATTAGCTGTTTGTGTCGTCAAGGCTCTCTTCAGCAACCTGCTTATTTAGGTCCTATGATGTCCCGATTTGGATGTGTTGTTCTGTTTGTCTTTTGGCATGGATTGCTAAGATCTCAACCGAGGGGATTTGGATTTGTAGGAGTTTGTTTCTTCCAAAGGATTCGATTTGGTTTTGTTTGGTCTCAATTATAGGTGTTTCTTTTGTGTGTTCATTAATTTTTCAAAATGATCCAATTTAATTTCGTTTAATTGGTAACGCAATATAGACATTTAGCAGATTATTATTCATGATAGGATTTCTGTAATTTGTAAGTAGGTAAAATAATTGCGTTTTTTTTTTCAAATAATTTTTTTTAAATTTTATGTAAAAATTTTGTGTGTGTGTGTGAGACCTATTTAACTAGGATTGAAAAAGTAAATAAGTGTCTAGTTACAAGCTTTCAAAGCACGAAAGGAAATCTAAAAATGCCTCGAGGGTTTTAAAAGATAGCCCTAGAAATAAATAATTCTATAAATTGCTAGTAAAAGGTTGGCTCAAATTAACACATCATCTTTGTTGTTAATAGAAAAGTAATTGTATGTATATCTTTATATGTATATATGTGGCCGCGGTAGTCAAGTGGTCTAGGCATCGGGTCATGGCTAGCGTGTTCGATCCCAGTACCACTAAAGACCCGCCGTGTAGGGAAGCGAGGGGGGCGCCAGCTCAGGTGTCATCCGCGTCACTTGACCATGATTCAAAATTACACAGACCGTCGCCAAAACCCCTCGTATTGCTAAAACAGTGCGATGTTAATATTCACTCATTTTTCTATATATAATTTTTAATATACCGTATTTGAGAAACAAAAACCATTTCTCAATACTAAATACTAAAATACATAATTAAAATTTTAGAAATAAGTAGAGAAGGATGCGGTAATATTTATAAACACTGCATGATAAGGACTGCTTCAAAAAAAAAGTGATATTTTATCAGTCAAATGAGACAAACTTTCCCTTTTCTATTTATAATTCCACGCGAAATATAATGACTGTGCGTGTGTTTATGTATAAAGAAAAATACGAAATATATATTATTCCAAATAGGAAGTAATAACTAATAAATCAAAAATTTTCAGCAACACACCAAAAATAAAACATGTGAAAGGAATAGAAAATGCATTGAAATAAAAATTGGAAATTAAATCTGGAAAGTGAAAAATCAATTTTAGACAGGACCGAACAAGTTCTAACATACACGCACATATTTATATATGATTATTATTGAGAAGCATATTCCCAAGGAGGTTGACATTTTTTTTTTAATTCCGTAATTTTCAATAAATGTAAAGATATTTTTTTGTAAAAAAAATAAGACAAATTATTAAAAATACAAATTATGAGTACTCTCCTGAGAAAAAATGTACTTGTGATCAAAATATGATTAACAAATCAAAATTGATTTAAAATGACTATACTTTGTGAGAAATTTACTGTTTCTAGTATCAAAAACTCTATTCAAGTGTTATTATTCTCCTTAAATATGTATTATAACATTTAAAAATAGTTTAGGAGCTTGATCATTTTAGCATCGATTTATTACTTTTTTATATCTTTGTTACAATGAACTATATATGCATAGTTTAGTATTTATTAATCTTCATTTTTAAAGTCAAAGTATACTGATTCAGTAAAAGTACATGCAGTATAATAATGATGAAACAATCCTTATTAATATTATAAACGTGAAAGTTTGGATGTATGGATGTTTGTTACTCTTTCACGCAAAAACAACTGAATGGATTTTAAAGAAACTTTACAATAATATAGCTTATACATCAGAAAAACACATAAGCTATAATTTATAAAGATATTGAGTGAAGTGTTCAAAATATAACGAGAAATGTCAAGTAAGTAGGAAAGAAATCTGCCGTCTGCAAGCTATTCTGGCGTGCGCTGTAAAAACCGTTAGAGTTATACGTATAATCACGTATACAAAAAGCTCGCAACAGCATATATCTATCTTTTATGTGTAAGCCATTATCGCCAAAATAGTGAACCATAAATACAATAAAAATTGATAATGATTTTATTTTTAACCGATCACTATGAAAATTGGCAAATATATGTATTCGTTTTTGGAAAAGGTTTTTGTGCAATCCTTTTTGTTGTAGTTCCCCATCAGGTGGCGCTATAGCATATCAACTTCTGCACCGTTCAATCCATCGCCAAGTTGCCAACATGATTGCCAAATTAATGCCATCTTGGCTCTATCGCCAACATTTCGTTATGTTTCCATTGAATCGCCATTATAATGTAAGGAACAGCGTTGCTTGCGAATATTACAATCTTAACATAAAATATATACAACAGAAAGAAATATTAACGTATTACACATCCAGATATAAATTATTTACACTATTTTAAGCTTTCATTACACAAAATTTGTAACAATGTGTTACTTTTGCTGAGCAGAGATCAGCTTAGGAAGGTGTTTTCAAAAATCGACCCACAAGAGTTACGTTATAAATAAAAAAATATCCTTTTTATCAGCTATTTGATCTACAGACTTAAAATTTAACAAATATGATTTTTTTTTGTTCGGCTAAGATATGCAAAAAGCTTTTTTTTGTTACATTTGCAATTCATGTAAAATGAACTCATTAAAAACTTCTTTATTCTTCACAATCTGTATTGTTTAATTTTTCAATTCACCCATGCGAAGAACAGGTATATCAGCTAGTAACTTTATATCTTCTGATTTTCTTCTTGTCAAACTTAAATAATTCGATTTGTTCCGGAACAAAACCCACCTTTTGAAAACTTTAAGAATCGCGTTGAACTCTACTGCTAATATAATAAATTATATTAAATATCTTTATGACAAATATGTGATAAACTAGTAATTTCTAAGAAAATAGCACTTTTTTCTGTTAAAAAAAGTAAAATTTAAAATTGAAATGTAAACAAAAAGACAATCAACAAAATTCTTTTACTTCAAAATTTTAATAACATTTCAATTTTTTTGAGTTTGGAGAAAATTCCCTCTCGTATTAATCGCAAACTTATTTATTACGTATAAAAGTTTCTGAAGAAATCTACTATGGCGGTTAAATTTCTGTCATACACAATTGTGATTGATGCAGTAAAATGAAGAAATTCACATTTAATTTCATTTGATATTTCTGTATAAAGAAAATTCTTGTAAGAAAATGATGGATGGGGGACATTGTTGTTTTTCAGTTACCTCACATTCCGCGTTTTACGCAAGAAAATTTTACACAACTAAGTATGAATTATTTTAGTAATCATAATAATTTTAATCTGGTATTTCAAATTACACTTTACTTTAGAATAATAGTCGAAAAGTATTCATAATATGGAAACTACATACTTGTAGGGACTGTTTATTTTAAATATAAAAGATTCGCGAATCCACTTAAAATATTTTAACTATGTTCTTGTTCATGAGATTTTAACTTTGAAATATGTAACAAGAATTTATAGAAAAACATACGCGTAAACGAATTCTCATGAAGATATCAATGCAAAAATGCATCATTCTTTTTATTAGCTACTGTTTAAAACCGGGGTGGGCATTACGTCGATCTTGATCGATTGTTGACCGCCAAGACAAATTGGAGTGACGCCTGAAAATTAGCCGTTAGTAGTTGTATACGGAAATATTCAAGATTGGTGGACACTACACAGACTAAGTATTCTACTGATTGTAATTACAAGAACTAACTTTAAATAAAAATGTTTTATTTTTTAAAGTGTTTCGAATTGTTTGATAACAAATGCATAATTAGATATTATATTCGTGGATATTATTATTATGTTTATATTTTGCGTTTTGCTTTAAACGCAGTTTTAAAAAAAAGTTAGTTTTTTTTTTATTTACGTAGTTAAGACATATTGTTATTTATTATTGTTATTATAAATATTGTAGACTTTTTCCTTACTTCACCACACCTACGGCCCTGGGCAGTGGGCACACTCGTGAATTTTTCAAAGGGGGCGCGGCGTGGTGGCCCAAGTTCGAATGTGTAACATTTTCAAATCCTACTCCAATACGCTGCCAAACACACACACACACACACATTTATATATATATATATATATTCATTTTGTAGATTGTCGGGAACAAAGAACAGTAAGAAATAAATTATTGAATAAATAATTAGCATTAATTAATAAAAAAATTATTAATAACAAATACTTTATTAAATTTTACGTACTATATACATGGGATTATAATAAATCGGGAAAAAAATCATAGGCTATGGAAGAGGGTCTGGACTTGTGGACCCCCCCCCCTTTGTGTGTTCCACTGATAGTGGGTGGACCACAACACCTAGAAAAAATTAAAAGTAGCCCATACCCTGGAAAAGTCTGCCCACCCCTGATTTAAAAGAATTTATCCGCAATTTCAGATATTTTTAATGGCCGCATCAGCAAAAGGATCAGGGTCACGAACAAGCAGACGGCTTTGTTTCAGTCGAGTTTCTGTGACCTAGTCCAACAAAGACCCACATGGTTGTTGTTTTTTAAATATGTCGAAGCTCTAAGCCCTCACGTTGGCCTGATGCGTAAATTAGGATTCTGGGATATCATCTCAAGTTTCTTCCTCGTCGTTTAACTGTGGTTCAAAATTGCGAGGTTCATTCACCAATAGCCTGCTTTCTGCTTCAAAATGGGACGTTAAGGTATCCGACTACCCTAATACTGTGAATTTTGCCAAAAATTGACAAATTTTGGGGGATTTTATTTTATAGACCATCTTATTAGCTTTATAAAAATACCAAGTTTATCATTTTCCGTGCACTAGAACAAAAACTACAAGTGTTTTAGTAAAAGCACATGCCATTACTATATGCAACATGTCATATTTTAAAACGCCTTTTTTCTCGGAATGTGATTTTTTGAAAATAATCAAACAGGGCCAGCAATCGCTAAAAACGTTTTGAACATAATTAATTGAAATTTTTTCTGTAAGCTCTGTATAATATAGAAGTGTTTTAATCTTCAGATTTATCAATCACTGTTTTATTACAAAATTTACAGTTCCTTATGTTAATATAATCACTGATTTTTTAAGCAATTTCATATAATAACTGAGATATATAAAGTGCTCTAATTTTTAAAAAAGAAAATATCTCTTATCCTGAAGGTCATTTCAAAATTGAATAATATAGCAACACATTAGATTGAAAAACTTGAAAATATGTTCATAAACCTTTGGTACAGAATGGACCGCATTTATACTATTTTTTGTCAATTTTTACCTATTTTATCCAATTTTAGTAATAATAATTTCTTTTTCTCTTCTTAATTTTAGCACATTTTTCTTAAAATGCACTATATAAACCAAATCTAAAAATAACAAAAAATCCCCATATCTTTTTTCTTTTAAAAAAAAAGTGCTACTAGTCACAACCAGTCGGATACCTTAACGAGCAAACAGTCGAGCCTGTTTTTAGACAAAGCATTTGAAAACGTAAAAGTACGTGATATCAATAGGAACTCAGTTGTTATAATCTTCTAATATTTTTTACAGTTAATAATTAATGTTTAACTTGTAAGTTGTGCAGTCTTCATTTTTTCACTATCGATTTTATTACACAATATTATATTAATTTTTGAGAAAAATTAGTTTGTTTATGTTAATTTTTCATTCAAAGAATTATTAAAACTAAGGAACTCTGTAAATTAAAACATGTATGATTGTTGATAAATTAGAAAAGTGCTCTAATTTTTAGTAGGATTAAGGTATAGAAATAATTTAATCTGAAAATTTAAGATTTATTGAAACATTTTTCTAAAATTTATTTAATTTTAAATTTTATAGATTTACCCTCCTTGAACATTGCTTTGCTATTGGTTGCCTTCAATGTTTATGAAGATAAAACGCGCGCGTATAAATAAAACACACATTTGAGGAATAAGATTGAAATATTTTAATGAATTTGGCTTTTGTTTTTGATGAAAAAAATAAGGATTTTTTCTCATAGATGTAGTTACTCTGATATTTCAGAAAGAATTACAGTGTTTATTGTACATAACCATAAGAAAGGTAAACAGTCATTCTTGTATATAAATATAACAAGTAATATTAAAAAAATTCTTTTTAAGTCAATTCCTACTTTGAAGGGATGAATAGAAAGTATTTTATTAACGATTGAAAATTTTAACGATATATATATATATATTCATATATATAAGGAGAGAGTGAACTAATAGTAGGAATTGAAAAAAAGAGCATTATTTGTATGCATTGTTGTAACAATGGTTAGTTTGGCTGGAAAACCGGTTTTCGACGCCAACTTTTGTCATTGTTTTAACAGTTATATTGTTACAACAAGGAAGACGGCTCTAAGTTGGCTCCGAAAACCAGTAATTCATTAAATTTAATTAATTAACCAGTAATTACTGAATTAATATTTGAAAAAACTATATTAACATCAAATGTCATCCACTGCAAGTTTTAAAAAATTTATTTGAACTTTATAGGATGAATAGAAAGTATTTTACTTACGATTGAAAATTTGAACAAGATATATACATAGGAACTAATAGTAGGAATTAAAAAAAGAGCATGATTTGTCTGCATTGTTGTAACAATGACTAGTTTGGCTGAAAAACCGGTTTTCGACGCCATCTTTTGTCATTGTTTTAACAGTTATATTGTTACAACATTAAAGACAAATCTAAATTGGTGTCGAAAACCGGTAATTAATTAAATTTAATTAATTAACCAGTAATTAATGAATTAATATTTGAAAATAGTATTTTAGCATCAAATGCCATCCCCTACAAGTTTAAAAAAAATTATTTGAACTTGATAGGATGAATAGAAAATATTTTATTAACGATTGAAAATTTGAACAAGATAAATTTATATATAAATATAGATAGAGAGTGAGTTAATATTAGGAATTGAAAAAACAAAATAAGCAGTGACAAATGTGAAATACACCTATCATGAAAAAGGAGGTGTTTGAATTGACGACCCCCTAAGGTAAATGTAGACTTCCCATTATGGGGCATATGAATTCGGACATTCTTGAAGATCCTAATGTCCTAGACTTCTCAATCAGCTACTGAGTTGCAGACACTGAAGTCTTTAATACTGTCAATGGGAGTTTCGTCGAAAAGTAACTTGATATACTTCCAGAAAAAATAGTCAGGATATGATAAATTCAAAGATCAGGCAGGCCAATTCATCGGATCAACTCGTCCAGTTAATGCGCAGGATTCCGTACCACACGTCTGATACCCCATTATACTAGTACCACATGGATGAATGCAACGTGGCGGAAATGTGTATGCGCGTGCGGTGTCCAACACGTGCTCTCATCAAGCCCCTGTCAGATGATCAGGCAACAGGTTTATGAGGTGATCCCCATTCCCCTACTGTAATACCGTACTAAAAAAATATCTCCGTAAAACTCGAGTTCGTATGGCATGTAGGTTTGCCACTACCATCCACATATCGTTGCAATGAATATTGTTGACATATCTTCCCTCTTAACGAGCGTCTCATTGGTGGACAACATGGAAGCTGGAAACGAGGACTGATACCGCGTTTCTGAAACTTCAACCATGGTTCAAAATCGCACTCATCTAATAACTGGGCTTGCTGTCAGGGACGTCTTAAGACATGGGCCAACCCGGCCTGGGCCCAGGATCTCGTCTCGTCTCATACTCGACTCAGCCTTATACCATCATAATTCTAATAATTTCAACGGTCAAATGTTTTTTCCGATTGTATTCTCCTCAAAACTGGGAATTTCGAACGATATGTCTACTGGATACACGTGATGACCGTTGTCCACGTATAGGACTAAGTCTGCTACCATGCACCATCATTACACATTGAGTCAAAAAGCGGCAATCGGTCGAGCGATTATAAGTCATGCACATTTATATGTTGTTGTTGTAATTACTAATGCCACCTGTCTGACGTAGTCAGATCTAGGCCCACGAAATTCATCATGGCATCGGGCTATATCGCCTGTCGTTAGCCTAAGCTTTGAGCCCCCATGAAGGTGACAATACGTTTTTGCTCACACAACACGATAGATGGCGACACCATGCGAACCCACTGATTTAACGAGCACGTTCTACGTTTTGTACTCGGCGGATATTTAGTGACATTGGGCATCGAACCCAGGCCTTCCGGTCTGTAGTCCGATGCTCTAACCACTAGGCTACCCATAGCCTGCACATTTATATGTTTCGAGTTATTGCTTGTATTACATATGCTATGTACTGTCTACTGATAAGGGTCATAGGTGGGCCCACATTTGCGTAAGAGCCCAGGGCCCTACCTTTGAGTAGGGGCCCAGGGCCTTAAGAAGTCTTAAGACGTCCCTGCGTGCTGTACGTCATCGGCCTTCAGGATGCATCTGACGCTGTTGCGAGAAATTTAGACTTCATTTGCGATATCCTGTGAACTACTAGAAGTGTTGAATGCAATATGTAGCACAGAATCTGTGTTGGCCGTCTTTTTTGTTCGTTCATAGTTTCGCGTTGCCCGGTCGAAATAACCTCTGGTGCTGGCTTGCAATGATAGCATGGCTAAGGGCTCACTTCATTGGATATTTTGAAACTAGACTGTTAGAGGCCACGGCTCCATATTCCAGATGGATGAACGCGAACTCCTCGTTCAATTAATCAACCATCTTACAAGTAATTTCGAAATGAAGCATCTAAGCAAGCATGCTCAAAACATCCGCGTTCCCACAGCGCCATCTACCGCATCAGGAAAGTGTTTCTGACATGTCTCGGCTATGAGATTCGGCCCTGTCTCAGTATACCTTACTTTTTCTGTGAGGAAATTTGTAAACCTTCAGCTAAGTCATCCTTAATAAAATTAATAACATGTAAAATTATTTTTGAACAATGGTTTAGGTTTTAAGAAATTAAAATATATTTAGTATAAAATATATCTTTTTTTTTTTAAAAAAAAGGCGAATCAAAATGAAAATAAAGTTTAAAAAAATAAGATAAAATTACATTGCTTGAAATTTATTTCGAAGTTGAATTATCACATATTTATAAGACATTAATATGTCTTATGGAAATGTATTCTTTTCTATAGAATTATCTTAATATAAAGCGAAATGTATTAATAAATATTAATCAAAACAAAAATGAAAGTAATGAATTGAATTGTAATATTTTAAAATATAATAAATTTCACATCTTAATGAGAGAGCTTTAATGATATATTTTATTCTTGCGTTAATTATATATCTATCAGAATAATAAATTCTGAGTTAAACTTCCGTAATAGTTATTTTAATTGTTCTAATTGAGATATTTTAATTACTACCAGTTTTGAATCCAGTAAAGAAGAATAATGATCTAGTTATAAAAGAACGGCAACAAAAAAAGAATGTTTAAAAAACATTTAATTTTCCGTTATGTTAAAAATTTCAAAATACTTTTGTGCACGACATTAATGTTCGCAAGTATAATCTACGAGTTTTAATACGCTATCATCACCGTTTTTACAACACTTTCCATAAATTATTTAAATCAAGATCTAATTTATATGCAAAAGAACTCAGTTTTACGATATTTAACAAGTTAAAAGTCTAACCCATATCTTATTACGTAATATTTGTGTAAAACACATAACATATTCAAACATAATCGGTAATTTTGATATATATTTTATGAAAATATTCATGTTATTTTCATCTTTTTTGAATTTAACCAATTTGAATTGTTAAGTAATTGACGCAATCGAGTTACTTAAATCTGAGGAATGCGTTCCATAAATTTTAGATCCTGTTTAGAATAATACAAGGACAACATCTCAGCTGATCTTTCTTCTTTTTTTCGACTTGTAGATTGCTTTAAGCAGTACTTTAAGATCCGTTAATCATTGTTTGAATTATTTTTATTTCACCTGAGAATTAAAATCGGAAAAGTGGCAACAGGAAAAACTTGCAGTGGAAAATTCTAATTCGAAGCTTATGAGAGATGTAATGAAAGTTTAATTGTTTACAAGGAATATTGATCAAAAGATGATAAGTTCATAAACTGAATTTCTTAACACCCTTTTATAAACTTCACTTGTATGTAACGGAATCTTTGAACTCAATTTTTACCTACTTTAAAAGGTCAGACTAATTCGAAATTTTTCTCACTTGTTCAAGACCGATGACAATACAATAATTTCATAATTTTGTTCTATTTGTAATACCGGACGGTTCCTGCTTCCATCTGAAACCCCTTGTCTACCCACCGACCCGGCTAGGTGTGTGGGAGAAACTGAATAATCAACAGACATGATTTTATACTAACTATTTTATTGTTACCAAAATATCAATCAGACACAATAACAATCTAATTAAGATAAACGATCAAATAGTAGAGCGCGAAGGTGAGATTCAATAACACGGGGATAATACTACTGACCCTCAACTGAACCCATGATAGCTTAAATACGCTCAATATAAACTACGCCGCACACTAATAAGCTAACTTCTAATTAAACAAGCTCACGATACCTGTACTTTTATGAAGCGGATCCTACACTTGAATCTTGCAGATCTATATCTGGATTTAATCACTGTCGTTGGATCCACTCTCCGTAATCCTTTTCATGGACAAGCTCCAAAATCTCTTAATAATTCCACGATCCTTCAATCTTCAACTAACAAACTAACTCGCCAACTCACTTGCCACCTTTTTGCCAACACCTCAAACTCGCAAAATCAGAATTTATATAATATACTTCATTTGCATAATCACGCTTTTTTACTCGGCGAAAGTTGGTTGAAATAAATATTTTTCTAAAAGTGTCAAGAAGGGATTAGTAGAACCGCGTATAGATCCGTCACATATTGTCCTGATCAGGATCATCAGGATTACCGATTTTTCATTTTCAGATCTTATTCCGCATGTGAGGCGACTCATTTCAGATCCCATTTACAGATTTGGCGACTAAAAGATTAAGAAACAACTTAGTTCAATATACTATAAAAGGGTGATTTTTAGTTTTTTTAAACTATAATTTATTTTTTATTTCTGTATATGTGTGTGTATTGAAATGTGATTTAAATTTTTTGCCCATTATTTTCAACAGGATTTCGCTCATTAATATCAACTGAAGGGGGCAAAGTTGGCTAGCCGCAAAACTGGTTAAACCTCATTTTTATATAAAATTAAAAATTGGACCTAAACAGAAGACAAATGCTTACCAAATTTTGAATCTGTAGATCTAATATTTCAAAGCATGGAAATTTCTATTTTTTATGCCTCGCAACTCTTCTCCATCCTTAGGAGTCAGTTTCTTCAAAACCAGTTCTTAGCATATTTCTACTCAACAAAAGAAACATTCCTGACAAATTTAAAATTTGTAGGTCTAGTAATTTAGAAATTAGATTTTGTCTTTAATGCTCTTCCCCCCCCCCCAGAAGTCGATTTTAGGAAACCCCGTTTTTAGCATATCTCTACGCAGCAAAAGTCTACGCAAATCTAAGTAGTTCTATTGATGAGTGAGTGAGTAGGTCGATTTTCTCCTATATAAATAGAATTTTAAAAAATTCTCACTGGAATATTATCCCTTGAGTCTATGAACCATGACTCGTATAAGTTAAAACATATTCATTACAAATTTAAATTAACTTAATCAATTGTCCACGTTATATTTTCAGCAGTTTTTAGGTTGCAATTCTTTGATTCGCCCTTTTAAAAATAACTATGCATATTTATTTATTTGTGTGTGCACCGATTCTATTGAAAAGTGGAAATGAAATTTGATCCCAGAACATGCAGTGAAGCCATGATAGTACTCTCTCATAGAAGTAAATATTGCGTACCCAATATTTTCCGAAAGCAAAGTATGGTTTCTCTTTCCTGAGCATAACATCTAATAAAGCAAATACGATGGTAAAGAAATGTGAGATAGATCTATTATGCTCTTGCTGTTTATCTAGGGCAGTATTTGGAAGGTTTCAGTTCCCAAGAGTAATTTTGTCCTTTAGCATTGTAATCACACATAGAAATACATCAATAGTATTAAAAAAATGTTTTAGCTATTATTAGCTATTATTTGTGCTAATGGAGCAATAGAATTGTGCAATAGTTAATGGTGATACGCATGGACTAATCTATAAGGACATTTAGGTTTGTTTAAACGGTTTGCAAAGTCTATTTTTTATACCATATGCCAGTTTTGTTAAAGTTACACTAGATAACTTCAATAAGATGTTAGTAAGAGTTCGTAAAATTTGTCGAATACATATTAACTGCTATAACACATCAATGGATTAACAAAAAAAGGTTTTCTTTTTGCACGTTCTTTTAATGCAATCTGAATAATAAGAAACATTTCTCACTGTTGTTATACATTTTTGAAAATTAAGCTCATTGTAGGTTAAAGCAGGCATTTAAAAAGTAGCTAGCTATAATAATAATTCCTTAGTTGCCTAAAAAAATGAAAGAGCATAATTATTCTGAATTTATTTTTAAGCAACAGAAAACGACTATGAAATTAATTTAAACATGAAAAATAAAAATGGATGATACAAATAAATATACTATTCCATAACCTCAAAGAAGATTGAAGTCCCAATGATATTCTTACTGCATTATGAAAAAATGCATTATTGTCTATAACTCAAAAATGATTTGTATTACAGGCAATATCATATTTATTTGAGTTTTTCTTGCTTTTTCGTTTCATTTCATTTGTTGAATTTTATACTATTATTTATTCTGAGAGTTTTATTCGATATTCATATCTTCGCTTTAAAGCATTAATAAAATTAGCCTATCGAATAACTTTATCGTTTGTTCATTATTTTAAAGACGATGACGTCACGATTCAGCTATCGTTTGGGCTTTATTAAATTCGCCAGCTGCCTTGTTGAAATTAATTTAGTATTTGTTCCTATTCTTTTTAATAAGCGTTAAGAACAGTAGTTTTATATATATAAAACCGAATTGTTATAATTCTTTGTGAAATTTTTGTGAAATATATCTAGGAATTATAATGTTAATGATTCCACAAAGATTAATTGATATCAATAAATTGAATATAAATGCAAAAAAGGTAAGAAGCTTTAAATATTTATATTTTGAAACAATCTGAAATTCCTTTTTTATTCTGATATAAAATTCAACATTCAGATTTCATTGACTTATGTTTTTAATAAAAAAAACCGATAGGAATGTTTTATCTATTATTATAACTAAAATTATTAGATAATATTTCTTTCTTATGCATTTTTTAAAAAATTTTTAACATATTTTAAAATTTATTCTATCTATCTGAGATCTATAAAAGTTTCTAACATAAATAGAAGCAATTACGAAATATTTTGAAATTCTATTTTCTTACGGCGACAGAATGGGACACATAAATTTTTCACTATATATAAATATATATTAAATGTGCATTTTTAATATTTGAAATTAATTAAATAAAATGGAAATTGACATATTAATTATGAGATTTGCATTTGATTTCTTATAGTATTTTTATATAAAAAACAAACTGAGGATTATTTTAGGTGTCCAAAAACATATTGATTTGCACTTTATTTTTTTCTTTGATTTTCATTTATCTAAGATTTTCATACGTAAATGAGTCTCGATATACTAAAAAATAATCTTAAAAATTTAATTTTTGAGCTATTTAATTTCTTTTTTAAAAAAGACAGGTGAACGAAATATTCGAATTTTTTAAGGAATTAAACTAAATGCATAGTGTGAGAAATCGAATAAAAATGTTTTTTGTAAATTTATTGAAAATACTTTTGCAAAAATTAAATACTGAGACTTAGAAAGCAATGAAAAAGTTATTATTTCGAACATGTTGATTTGATATCAGAGTGTTAAGTGTTTAGTTGTTTTTTGTGTTCGTCAAGATGGGCTATAAGATTACAATATGGTTACCTTGCTGTTTTTATCGTGTGGTAATGTGGTTGCCATGGGAATGAGAGACGTATAATATAGTTAATTTTTATTGTTTTTTTTCCTGTGGTAACCCTATTAATTTCAGAAGTTGAAATTCGATTTCTTTAAAAATGTAACCATTTTCATTGTAATCATTCTTCATGCTACTGTTTCAGTCGTCTGTTGTATTTTGTGCTATTTTAGAATATGGATATTTCTAATATAATTGGTGAGAGTACCAGGATATTTTTTTAAGAATATGAGGGCTGTGCTTTTAATTATTGTGGCAAATTGCGCATTTCCCCTTCATTTTACTTTTAAACAATGCATTTTTAAATGTTCCTTGTTCGATAAAATTCATTAAAGGAACGCGCAGTTTTTTAAATATTGCAAGTTGTTGGTAATTATTAATTGATATCCATTGTTGATTAATTTTAATCCATTTTATGTAGTTATTTTATGTATAATATACTGTAATTATATCATACAATTATTATTATTATATTTTATCATATGATAATTATTATATCTTGTATAATATAATTATGCATAATTATTATTATAATTTATTGATATTAATTATTGATTGGTGTTGGTTATTTTTAATCCATTCAAAATTTCTTCTTTTTTTAAAATATAACTAAATATATTTCAAAACAGTTCCTTAGAATTATTTTTCTGATGATTTGTTACAGCTAGACTGTCCTCTTGGATTCCATATCACTCGACCACAAGCGTTGCGTCGCGCGATTCCTTAATCACGCCAAACAGCGCTTGGTGCGTAGAACTCCTATCAAAATAAGTTCCATTTCGAATATCTATTCAAAAAGTTTCAGACTGTATCCCTGTAGATCTATTGCATACAATATGTATATATGAATGTACAATATATAGTATATGAAAATACTTTCCATATTTATTCTTTACATATGTAAAACGTTCATTCTAATTCTGTTTCACTTTTTTGTGGATATGATGAATACCTATAAGAAATATGTATTAATGTTAAGTATACTACCTAAAAAAAAGGTTAAAATTTACTTTTAAATCTTAAAATTAAATATCACATTGGTCATTATCTTAAAATTTTATTTTACTCCAAAATTATAGAACATACATTTTCCTCACTAAACTTATCTAGTATTAAGGATTAAAATAACATAAATACGTAACACAAAGCATTAGTAATGTTAATAAATATGATGTGCAATCTAATAAAGATATTAAAATGATATTTTACTTTAAAAAAAGAAAAATTAGTTTGAGATTTATTTGTTTCAGTTTACAAATTTAAATAGTGGGTACTTACAACGTTTTGACCCCATGCCAATGATGACCTTTGGCGAATTTCGACGCATTTTAGCAATTCTTCTCAGAACGGCATTAAGGTTGCAGTAACATATAAAATCTTGGTAACTATAATTTCTATTAAGGTGCTAATCTTTGGCGATAAATCGTGGCTTAGAATTAATACCAAAAATAATTTTGAAGTAGTACTTTTTTTTATTCGATTTCCCTCATCTGCTACAATTGTGTTCAACTGAATTTTCAGATGCATTGATGCAGTTGGAATATTGTTTAATGGTTACCTCAAGTAAAACATAGTTATATTTAATATAACAACTACAAAAAAAAACCGTTTCATAATTATTTTATTTGTTAGTGTTCTAACACAGAAAAAATATAATTAAGGTTTATAATTATTCCTATACGAATCTATATCAATTTTTGTAGCTGTATAACAGCAGGAATCCCTTACAATATATATATATATATATATATATATATCTGTATATATATATATATATATCCATCAAAAACGATTCACATTTTTTTTTTTACTTTTCGACCTTTACCATCTCAATATATTCAGTCACGTTGCTCTATTTGAAGTCGTGATCCACAGTTTAAGAAACAATGAGTTACATTAAAACACAGAAATCCATGCTTTAGAAAAAGAATAGTTTTCATTTCTATACAACATAATAACGTTCCTCTTAAACAAACCAAGGACCCCAAAATGATACTTTAATAAGCTTAACTAATATCACTTCAATACCAGCTCAGCAAAAAAATAGTTCAAGATCCCTAAATTATAACCATTATTATTATCGCCAAGGCAACACCAATTTTCACTCGCCAAATTCGCCTTGCCTATGGCAACAATAACACAATTTTGAATTCAAATTCAATTATTTAAAAGCTAACCAACGTCGTGAATTCTTCAAACTAGTTCTTGATGCAGTGTTAACGGAATCGCATTAAGGATTCATAGATTTACTATGAACTGTCTAATAATGTCTAAGCACAAAGATTTAACACGGCATAACTTAGTGTGGGTGTGGCACATCCGGTGGAAATTTAAATACGGTTCTATTGATCGTCAATGTGATTTTTCACTGTTTTTACCTGTCAATTTCACGTCTGATTCTGGAATGCGTTTTTGAAAGGAGTTATGTACCCTTTACGGGGGGTTGAGCGTGAAAAGATGGATTATTTAAGGTGTGTGACACCCACGATAAGGGAAGATGCCAGTAGAATGAATATATCATTTTTCCCCAATCGAATATCTTGTTAATAAGAGGTATAAAAAAGGAGGATTCTTTCAAATAACATAATGATATTTTTAAAAAAAGAACTATTAATTTATTCATTACCTTCATCTATTTCTTGGATGCAAATTTGACTTGTAAATTTCTGCGGAGAATATCCATTAAGATAATTCGGATTTAAATAATGATTTTCCCATTCCACTTGAATACCTTTCACTTCCAATTAGCATTTTATTCAAGTCGCAATTCATTATGTTTGATTTAATTTCATTTCATTTTAACATCAAACGGCAAAAGTTTTTTTTTTAGTTTAACATTAAAAATAGATTAGGATCCTAAATAAGTATTAAATTATAACATTGAGGAAATGATATAAAATAAAGTTTTGCTAAAATTCGCAATATTTTTATTTAAAATCGTATAGTATTTACAAGGATACATCGGAATAGAGAGTTTTAGGCTTAAGGTACCAAAAATTGACAGTTTTTTTTTATGATTTCCTTTTATATGCCATCTTATTAGCATTATATAAATACTAAGTTTATTATTTTCCCTTCACTGGAGAAAAAAAGCTACAAATGTTTTAGTAAAAGCAGATGCCTACTTTGAGCAAGATGTTAATACTTTAAAATGCGTTTTATTCAAAATGTGTTTTTTTTTAAATGCTCAAATGGGGCCAGAGCGATTGCGAAATTTTTTTTTGAAAATAATGAATTGAAATCTTTTGTGTGTGTTCTGTATAATAGTAGAAGTGTTTTAACATTCAGATTGATCAATCACTGTTTTATTACAAAATTTACAGTCCCTTATGTGAATATAATCACTGTTTTTAAGCAATTTCATATAATAACTAAGATAAAGTGCTCTAGTTTTTGTAAAAATTAAAATATCTCTTATCAAGAAGGTCATTTCAAAAATGAACAGCATAGCAACACATTAGAATTGAAAAATTGAAAATTTGTTCATAATTGTTTGGTACAGAATGGGCCGCGTTTATGTTATTTTTTTGTAAATTTTGACCCATGTTTTCCTTTTAGTAATAATAATTTCTCTCTCTAATTAATTTTACCATACTTTTCTTAAAATCTACTAAACAATTCTAAAAACCACACGAAAAACCCCATATTTCCCTTTTTTTTTTTTTAAAGTGGTCTTAAGTAGTTGTGGATACCTTAATTTAATATAGTTCTTAAAAAAAATATTTAATTGGCATGCCAACATGATTTTCCTACACTTTTTCCATTGCCCTTCAGTGTGTCATGATTAATAATTTATTTTTATGCCATTACTTTCTTCACCAAAATTATTCAGGAAGATAACACTAACCTTCTCTTAGGAACCGCCACAGATTTGTCTGAGAATGTACTTTAGTTTATCTAGAAAAATCAGAGAGAGAGAGAGAAAGTTTTGGGTTCTATTTTAAAATAAAAATCATTTTCTAGAGTTTCAATTGCATTTATTATATTTGAATGTAATCATCTATTGATTCTGTCTGTTTAAAGTTAAAAACATTACCATAAACACGAAATTTGTCTCTTAAACATTTAAAGTGAAAGCTTTGTTCAGCATCATAATGCAGGAAATGAAACATGGAATTTTTATATGAGAAGAAATAAACTGATTCTCAAATTAAAATAAGATAGATAAAAAAATATATTTTTCTCTCCACGAAGACAAATTAATTTAACCGGATCTCATTGTATTAGGGCATGCTTACTATAATATTGTTACGTAGATCGGGGTTCGAAGGTTTTTATGCAATCAGTTGCAAAAAGCAAGACAGTTCTTTAGGAGCGATGAAAATTTATTGTCAAAAAATAATCCTTGAAATACAGTTGCTATATTCGCAGCATAAATCTCAGAAGGTCTCCACACCTTGCACAGCTCACTAACACAACTATCAGTGTCTAAAACACAAGTATGTTTAAGGCGTATTCGCTCACAGCACTCGCTCGTCCTGTTGAACAGCCGAAGTAATCACTAATCACAAATCGTCTCTTCACTGTGAAGTTAATACCACTCTACAACGGGGAAAACAAGACTAACAAAGTTTCGGTGAGTGACTCCCTATTTATAGACCCCACGGATTTTTCTCGAAAGATCATTATATTAGTAGATTTCTCCATTAATTTCCAGAAGAATCCATAGCGTTGCAAACTCACCAAAAAATGGTCGCCATCATGTTCACCAAAAAAGATGCCAGCTTGGCTCTATCACCAAGATTTAGCCAAGTTTCCATTGAAGCGCCATTATAATGTAAGGGACGGCGTTGCTTGCGAATATATTACAATTTTAACATAAAATAAATACAACATAGAGAAATATAAACGTATTACACATCCAGATATAAATTATTTACACTATTTTAAACACTTATTATACAAAATTCGTAACACTATCATCAGACTATAAATATAATCTGAAACGAAGTTGTGTAACTTTTCGAAAGATCTCTCACCGGTGATTCTTCGTACTTCCAAAATGTAACATTAATTTAACTAAAAAGTTTTAAAGTTTGGAAACATTATTCTATTCTAAAATGTATGATTGAACCTATTTGAATAAGAAACTGTGATTTTTTGTGGCATGTACAAATATGTATCATGTTATGTCTCTAAAATATTTTATGAAAAAATCATTTTTTCCCTTTAACAACTAAAATTGAGAGTCTTTTTAAGTTTATGGTATTAGATACAAAACATATGAAACATACCGTAGATTTCCGAATGTAAGCAGATCCATAAACACCTGAGAGTGCGTTTTTTTCTTCAAAAATTTTCCCAAAATTCGAAACCCGTACTTAAGTCGAAGGGGAAAAAAATTCCTGCACTTTTCTAAAATGTGTAACATGAGGGTGGATATGATACCTGGTGGGTAAAACGGGTGGAATATTTTCGAATCAACTTGCTGTAAAATAAAACGCAAAACTCCAATGACGATAGATAAATATCTTGTCATCCTATCCAAAAATAACACACTTTTTCTATTAATTACTTACCTTGTACAGTATCTGCACTGGAAAACTTTCTTCGTCATTTTTGTGAATGGAAAATGAGCGGAGAGAAATTCGTTTACGAAAAGTGATCGTCGATCTAAGTTTCATGCCCTAGAGAAAAACACGTTTTATTAAAGATTAGCTTATCCATATAAAAGGCGACATTCTTACTAAAAAAAGTTCCTCAAATTCTCTGCTAATGTGGAGAAATATTCGGTATCGTATTAAAAATGGATTTATTAGAATAGATGTATTCATATATAACATACTGCTCGAAGTATAATCTTTATAATATACTGTTTGTAGAAGTATAAAAAGTATACTATATGGCTCACAATAGGATAATAAAATAAAATGTAATCGTAACCCTGATTTTTTTTAATATTTTGAAAAAAATTGTCTAATTTAGATTCTTTTTTTTTTTACATAAGACGGATGAAATTTTATGTGTGATGAGTTTTATTTTAATTTCAATAACCACCATTGTGTTATTAGGCTTTTAACGGGTCACAGTTTTGCCGGTTTCTCTTTCTGTTGAACAAACAAGTAAATTCCTCCTGAAAATGGTTTTGGTGTTTAACCCCCAACCTAAATCAGTCTTTTATTTGTAGTTAATTCTGATCTGAATTAACTAAAGATCTGAATGTGGCCTCAATAAAGCAAAGATACTAAAGAAACAATAAACTACATTTTTTTTTCATTCGAATATTAATTACAGAAGTATCAAAAAAAATTTAAGAAATCATATTTGCGCGAGTACAACAATCATCCAGTAACAGTAAATCATTTTATATTAGAAATTTCAACAGATATTAGAAGAATGCCACACGGCTCAACAAATAGTCTAACCTTATTTTAAGCAAATCCCCAGACGTCCTCAACACTCGGACAAAAATACCCAAAAAACCTTTCTTTTCCTTAACAACGTCTCTCCAATCCACGATGACAAATTACTTATCCCCACTCTAATTATCTCTCCACGGAAATGGCAGGTTTCACGGGAGTTACAAAATAAATCACTCCTGGAGCCTTAATACTTCTAATTACACCTTTCAATAGGTGGTACCTTTTAAAACAGAGCCCTCTCTCTTGAGAAAGTGAGCTTAATTTTCACCACATCCCCACACCTTTCCCATTTGGAAGTCATGTAAAAAGAGATTCCAAATATAGCCTTGGGTAATGTGATTTCCAGTTTACTGACAAATTGCGCGGCTAAAAGTAGACTAATAACGTGAGAAATAGGAGTGGTAAGAATAGACGTTTTTCTTATTTTTGTGTCAAGATGGAATTTGTTTGTTTTTTGGACATTCCTAAAGATGGGATTTTCCAGAGTTTTGCAGGCAACAAGTAAAGATACATTCAGTGGCGTAGCTAGGTATCCAAAGATCCTGATGCAAGAAAAAAAAGATGTGGGGACCTATCTTGGTTGGATTTTATCAAGTAAAAATATATGAATATTTTAACTATACAAAACTACATTTTTTTTATTATCTTCTCTTTCTTGGCTTTGTTTGTGCTTAAACGCACACGCACACACACACCACTGGTTTTTTTTATCCCTAATATCAGTTTTATAATTTATCCAATACATTTCGTATGTTTCCAAGTACTTACTGGCGTTAAAAGGAAGGATAGAACTAATGCTACGCTACAAAACTTAGTTGAGGAATCTCTGGATAGTTATTTGAGTCTATTACAGATACGAGAAGGTTGCTAAATATAGAAACAGGAAACTAGCTTACTATGAATCATTATTATCGAAAACAGAATGTGACGAGGAAGGAATTGCCTTTCGTGTAGGTTTTTTAAGATGTAATAATAAGTTCGGTAAGAGTTTTCATGGAACTTTCAAGTAACAGTTTATAGAAATGAAAAAAATTCAATACAATATAAACTTTTTAATAAGTAAAGACACAACAATAAACACACAACAGAAAAAAATTAAGGGAATTCCCTTCAAGTTCAAAATTACTTTCAACTGAATTTCCATGATTATAGTTATGTTTTCTTTTGCAACCTTTTATATTTATATCTTAAATTTGGGAGAAATTATCACACATTCTGCTTGCTTGGTGATCAGGCTCCGTGGGCCACCCCCTGAGTTTGGGGGACCCGGGACTCGGCACTGCTAGCCCATTGGTAGCTACGACACTGGATACATTAAAATATGGATGGTTTGATCATTTATGTGAGTATAGTAATACCTCAACTTACGTGAGTCCTGAGTTACGTGATTTCCAAATCTCGTTCGATTCTTTTTTTTTCCATCA
The DNA here is from genome assembly GCA_019973975.1 of Trichonephila clavata. Classification (NCBI taxonomy): domain Eukaryota; kingdom Metazoa; phylum Arthropoda; class Arachnida; order Araneae; family Nephilidae; genus Trichonephila; species Trichonephila clavata. The sequence continues at coordinate 63,263 of BMAO01004965.1, forward strand.
CTAAAACTCAAACGAAATCAGTGCTAGACCCTGATGAAATTGGTAATGTGTGATTGAAGGAAAGTTGTCGAACTTTACAGGCAAATATAAATTTAGAAGTGGATAGTGATGACGTTCAAGAACTGCTGGATTCCCACAATCAGGAGCTGACAATTGATGAGCTCATAGAAATGCGTGAGCAAGACATTGAAGAACTTGAGTCTATAGACCCAGTTCAGTCAGAAGATCGAATTAGACGATTGGGAATTTGACAGAAAGTCTCAGTTTTAATTGAAAAAAAAAACGTTACAAATCTTTTAAAAAATAAAGACTCCAATGAAGAGCGTATTCTTCCACAAAAAACGAGGAATATATATAAAAAACTTAATATATTAGTTTTTGTGAAAGAAAAAAAATCTTTTTGAACTGGCAGACAACTTTGTTAGATTTTATGAAACTTTCCATGTATCAAAATATTTTCTGTTGGCGATTTTGTATTTGTGTTATCTAAGATTTTATTAAATAATCTTTTCCTAAATTATTATTTTCTTTCGTCTCCGGCCCCAATTAAAAATAATTTATGTGTATTTATATGTGAAATTATACCCCGACCGACTCACTCAGTCCCACCTATAGCGTAAATTTGGGGAATTACTGTACATAAACATTAGTAAAACAATAAACAAATATCAGCAAAATATTTCTATTATTTTTCAATTATTTTCATTCATGATGCTCTATTTAATTTTTAAAACTTTTTTGGGGCTATATATGTTTTTGGAGATGTGTGTATCTGTGTTACTTAATTTTGAAGTGTTCTAGGTAATTATATTCCTATTAGTCGTTACTTCTCCACTTCGCTACGGATTTTATCATGCTATAATATATGAATGCTTAAGGTTTTGATATCTAAGTTTAAGTTATCGATATCTATCATGTTGCCTGTTTTTTAATTATTCATTTATTCATATCTAGCATGATGTTTTTAAGTTCTTGATATCCAAGTCCTAGCATTTAGTTCTCGATTGTATTGAAAAACATTTTTATCACCCTCGCCTTCTGATTCAAGAAGGGAAGGATTTGAAATTCTCAAACGGAAGAGTAATTATCATTTACGTACCCTTAACCCCTCCGCCCCAGAGTCAATTTCCGCAAAACACATTTTAAGCAGACCTTTTATCAAAAAAAGAAACATGCTTACCAAATTTCAATTCTATAAGTCTAATAGCTCAAAAACAGAAATTTTTATCTATAACGCCCTCTCAATCTTCTCTTTTAGAGTTTATTTCTAACAAAACCTATTCTAAGTGGATTTCTTCTCAACAAATTAAACATGCTTTCCAAATTTTAAGTCTGTAGGTCTAATAGCTTAAAAACGAAAATTCTTATCTATAACGCTCTCTTAAGTCCTTGTAACTCTCCTTGGGATTTAAATTTCCAATAAAAACTCGTTCTTAGGGAATCTCTACTCAACGAAAGAAACATGTTTACCAAATTTCAAGTCAGTAGGTCTAACACTTCCAGATACCTTTTGTTTATCCTATATATAGAGAGATAGAATAAAAGGATAATTTTTCTATTAATTGTGCCTATTGCATTTTAGCAATATGCAATTAATAATACATAATCAATGCAATATGCAATTAATCAATAATGCAGTAATTGCACATTGCATTTTGTTTAGCAATTGATCTTAAATTTTAAGAATTATAAAAATCTTATTCTTTTATATTTCAAAGCCATTTAAATACGTACATTAACTGTCAATAATTGTAAAAGATATGTATAGGACATGTATAGAAAATATTTTTTACTCAACTAATTTTATTTATTATAATTCTTCTAACTCCAAAAAAAAACATTGAATAATATAATTCCATGAAAACAATTACAAGTGAATATGTATTAACGTTGCACTATAAAGTAGCACGAGGGCTATTAGCGACGGACTTCGTAATTTTTAACCATGGTCAAGTGTGACGAGGAAGATGCTCGAGTTGACACACCCTTTTCGAACTTCCCTTTCGAACCAATGGGAGGGCTATGAGATTTGACAGAACAAAGTGCATCAGCTCTCAACATGGTGGGTCTTCAGTGGCATCATCATGGTTCGAACCCACGACACACCCCCACATCCACGAGTCCGTGATTAAGACCACTAGCCTACCGCAGCCACCATGCAGTCATCAATAGGCTTAATAACTCGAGATATAAGTGTTATTCAAGTTCGAAAAAGTGATCCAATCAAAATATACCAGAGGTTTCCCAACCTTTTTTTACTTCGTAAAACCCTTCTACCAATACCATGAGAGAAGATCTTTGATCCTTTTTCTAAGTGCTTATCACATTTTCACTTATTCCAACAAAATACCAGCTCAATTGTCATCCTCTTCTCTTGTCTGTGGTTTAAAATACGAGGTCAAGAACCAATAGTTTTTATGTAACATTATATCAAAATTTTATTAAGGTATCCGATTACTTGTGACATTTTTTTTTTAAAAAAAAACAGAGATAAAAGGATTTTTTTTGTGGTTTTTAGATTTTTTTTAGGACATTTTAAGAAAAGTATGCTAAAATTAAGAAGAGAAACAGAAATTACTATTACTAAAATTAGAAAAAATGGGTAAAAATTGACAAAAAATAACATAAATGCAGCCCATTCTGTACCAAAAGTTTATGAACAAATTTTCGATTTTTCAATTCTGGTTTTTTGTTTTGGTATTCATCTTTGAAATGACCTTCAGGATAAGAGATATTCTAATTTTTACAAAAACTAGAGTACTTTATCGTAGTTATTATATGAAATTGCTTACGAAAACGGGGATTGATAAATCTGAAGGTTAAAACTCTTCTACTATAATACAGAACATACACAAAAATGTCAGTTAATTATTTTCAAAACTTTTTGAGCAATCTCTTTTGGTCCCGTTTGAGCATTAAAAAAAACACATTTCGAGTAAAATGCGTTTTAAAGCATTGTCATCTGCTTTTATTAAAACACTTGCAATTGTTGTGAACGGAAAATAATAAACTTGGTATTTTTATAAAGCGAATAAGGTGGCATATAAAATAAAATCATAAGAAAATTGTCAATTTTTGGCAAAATTCTTAGTTTTAGCGTAGTCTGATACCTTAAATGGTTCTGAGCTTCAACTGACTAATTATCAACCCATAATGATTCTATGAAAGGACAATCAATTAAATTCACAATATCGCTGACCAATTTCCGTTCAATTAAGACTAAAATTGCCCTTATCTTAAGACACGACTATCTCCTACAGCCCATTGAGTAACTCAAAGCGACATCAATACATCTGAGCCTTGAGAATACCAACCCACATCTCAAGAAAATGACCCAGATCTCAACGAGACGTCATTTTCTGCAAAGTCGAAACTTGATGTGACTCCCTTTCGCTTCCAATCAAAATATTCCCTTCCCCCAACCTGGTCGAAAATGACATGCGGTGGGGGATGAGCAGACGATAACTGAGGAGTGGTGATGGTGATGGATCGAGTGCGAATGGATAGAGAGGGAGGGGTGCTCGTGATAGCGCACGGGGTCTCTGACCTCCCCAAATGCCATTAGCTCAGAAATGCGAAAGCGCTAAATTCAGATAGAGAGCTTCACACGGTTTACTTTGATTGAGATTAGATGGTTTATTGCAGCATCTTATTCTCAAAGATCTAAGTAATATCGTAATATATAAGTTCTATCTATATCTATGACCCTATAGCTTCCATTAAACTGGTCAATGGTGGATATATGTTTCATTGTAGCGTTATCACTGTGAAGAGTTGAGATCCAATAGTATTTTTTTCTTTCTTTGAATAATTTTATTATGCTGAAATGGTAAGCTATCTATTTAATAATGGTATTAGGTAATATCCTTTATGTGGTGTATTATATGCGCGTTTTTTTTAGTGATGCACGCTTGGATTATATGTTTCGATATATATTTATTTTTATTCTTTAATGGAATATTATAAAGGATTGTAAATGTGATAACCACACTCAGAAGGGGGGGGGGATGATTTTGCTATTTTTATATAATATTAAAGGTATAGAATGTTTTAATTTTGACCGAAATAATTAAGAAATTTGAATTATTTAATATGCTTAAATAAATTATTAGAATAAATAAGAAACATTACATAAAATTTAATATAAAATAAATCATACACATACCGCTTTTAATAATGGACTATCCGTGAGATCTATCCCCTCTAACTCGATTTTTTCCCCATCCAGCCCAATTGGCACTTTGAACCAGAACAACTCAACGCCGCAAATAAACATCAAAATATAAAAGCATATATAAATAGACAGTGAGGTAGAGAATGATTATTATGTGGGACAATATTGCCACAAGTTATTACTTCCCGAATTATATTCGCTTATTCCTATATTACAGTCACTGTTTGAAGTTATTAGATTTCTCGAGGGCGAATTTCTGATATTGTGCATCTCATTAAAGATAAATAAAGAGTGTGAACTAATAGTAGGAATTGAAAAAACTATTAGAGTGATATCCACTGTCTCTAAGACATCAATTAAACACTAGTTTGCTATTCGTTCGAAAATGAATTTCTTCTGGACTTTTCAGGGTGACTTTATTTTTGCAGTCCCTAGATTACATAGTAAATGCATTAATATTCTTCCTCTTTTAAAAGTACTTGAATTTTAATCGAAGTAAAGTGCTTGGGCATGTTTTAAAGGGGATTTTCTGGCACTATGTCTTTTTAAAAAAAATTTTGCAATAAAAAAAAAAAATTTTTTTTTTTTCCTTTCCAAGTTTTTACTGCTATCAAAAGAATTTTCTACAAATGTTGTAAACAACAACAATAAATGTTATATTCATTTATTGGACTTCAAAACATTAGATGAATAAAAATTAAGAAATATAAAATAGATTTTAATTTTATACTGTAAATTTATTTCAGGAAATACACTACAGTTAATTATTTGAAATATTTTTATAAGTGTCCTTATATTTCATTTTTCGTACGTATTGCCCAAATGGAAGAAGGTTTTTTATTTTCCTTTCATCACATAAGAATTTGCTAAAGTATTATTTAAAAATACGTAGCTTTAAAAAATCTAGGGAATTTTAACTATTAAAGTTTTAATTGAATAAAAATTTCATAAATTTATTTAATTTTATTTTGGTATGTGACTGGAAACTATTCTTACGAGTACAAAACTTTAAGATTTCTGTACAAACAAAACAAACTTTGATAAGAGCTTCATGATATTATGACTGCTATAGCTTCCGTAGTTCCGGTTACAAGCTTCGTAACCTGCTCTATTCCATAGTGTTTGAGACTTGATTCATCCTCACCTTGGAGAGGTGTGGAAGTTTGAAGAATGGTTCACCAGTTCAGGTGTCATCCTTGCCACATGACCGAGGTTTAAAATTAAGAGATCAATTATCAATAGTTTACAGAGCGACGTTAATAAAAACAAATGAATAGAAATTTGATTCCATCAAAGTTTCTTTGTTCGTAATAAATGAGACTTTTATATATGAACGTTTCTTTTTATAACTTAGCCTCACAGACTTCCCGTATTGTGATGTGGAAGTAAGGAGAGACAAGTACAAAATAAAAGTTATAATTTCGTTTCCGTGGTAAAACTTTGAAATGCTTGAGACATGGTTTCTATGTTGAAAATAACAGAGGATCCTGCACTCAAATTAGAATTGATACTTAATATCCTCTCGTGGTATGGTTGAAGAAATTATGAGAGCAAGTTACTTAAATGTTGTCCTTGTTCCTTTATGTGATTTATAATTACGATGTCCATCTTAATAGTTCTCTTATGACTTTAAAGCTATGATAATTCAAAACAATTGTTTATCTATCAACACACACACATCACAAACACACTCACTCATCACGACTTTTCTGAACAACTCTGTAACGGGTCTATTCGAGAGCCTCCAACTAATCCTCTTGGGATAAATCTATTTCTTTAAATATTGTTCTATTGAAAACTTTCTACCGAAGAAGATGCGGTTTATGTAAATCAAGGCTTATATTTAAGCGTTAACTTTTAGGTTCGAGAGAGAGAGAGAGGTTAGGAGTTAGATGATAGAAGTTAGTGATTAACATTAAAGTAGTGGAAAGCTAGTTGATAGTGACTCGTCGATTAATTACATAATATTTAAGATTGATAATTGACGATAAAGTTAATAAGATATATTTTAATTAGATTAATTTCGACTAGAAGTCAAATAGCTGAGAACTGAATTACGGTTATTTAGAACATATATCCCCAAAACGTTCCAAAAGTAAGTGACTCCATTCATAATTAAATATTAAATATCTCATCTGCCTCGCTTTTGCTCCAGTGAGTGAGAGAATATTAACGTCGCACTGATTAGCAACACGAGGGCTTTTTGCGACGGTCCGCATAATTTTGAACCATGGTCAAGTGACGCGGACGACACCTGAGCTGGCACCCCCTCTCCTAACTACCACACCACACCAACGGGATGGCGTTTGAGCTATCGACAGATTTAACGTGCATCGCTCCCATACACGGCGGGTCTTTCGTGGTACTAGGATCGAACTCATGACACGCTAGCCATGATCCGATGCCTAGACCACTCGGCCACCACGGCCTCGCTTTTGCTCCAAAACTTAATTATAAGTTCATTTCCTATCCTAGGTTATTTAAACTGATTGATAAAAAAATAAACTATTTTTGTTTTGATTATGGCTGGTCTTCATTCTAACTCCCAAACACTGATCGTTGTGAGAGGAAATCCATCACAACTCACAAACTTGAAATTTGGTAGACATGTTTTTTTGTTGAGTAAATATATTTTAAAAACGGTTTTTACGAAAATTTACTCCTAAGAGAAGTTATAAAGGGCATTTCCCGTTTTTTAACTAGTGACCTACAGACTTGAAAGTGGTAGGCAAGTTTCTTTTGTTGAATAGAGATCCACTGACAACGAATTTAGCAAAATCGATTCCCAAGGACGGAGGAGACAGGATGCTATGGGTACACAAAAGATAATTATGCCACTGTTTTAGAAATTAAAGTCATTGCTTTTACAAATCAAGACGCGAGGACTGTAAGAAAGTTTCTGAATAACTTAAATAAGGTTTGAAAATCTGTAAATAAATTAAAAACAATATGTAGTCATACAACATCATGAAATACCCAGTGAGGAGGATGGGTAATAGTTAGTAAACTTATAAAAACACAATTAAAAATTTTCTTTACCAGACCAAAGCATTTTATTAAAATTTGATGCTCTAGGATTGATTTTACAAAGAATAAACTTTTTTTTCTCGGTGCTCTATTTTTTATGAAAAAAGGCCATTATATATATATATATATATATATATATTATATATATATATATATATATATACCTCGCAAGATCATTTCAGGAAAGGTTTATCATAAAATTTATATAAGGCCACAGTCACTTTAAGTTTCAATCATCATCATATCAAACTGATCGTTCCTTCTACTAATATCGCGTTTCATTACGAAGTTCGTTTCCGGCCGAGGTGTTGACCCTTCGGAATGGACAACGTCCAGCCATCTGGAACCCGAGCCGTCCAAGCAGAAAAAAATGGAATCGATATTATCTGTGGGAATCGGAAGTGGTTTCTTACGAGCCATCTTTACAATGTGATTATTATTATTGTATTAAGTGGTGCAGTATTGAGTACTTGAATTAGATCACTTTGTGGGATGTTTTGGATGCACTGATACGTCAAATATATATGACTAATGATTTATACTTCAAAGGGAGAGGAGTTGTATAATGCTTAAATAGCCATTGATGCAGATGCATTTTAGTATCGTACTTTTAGGAAGGTATTTTATGTCAAACGTTCTTCAGAATATTTTCTTTTTCTTTAGGGAGGGGCTGGTAATTTTTATTTATAAAGGCATCCATCTATTTGCCACAACTTTTTTTTAAAAAAAAAATGGAGGTATGGGGATTTGCTTGGGTTTTTTAGATTTGTTATTACATTTTAAGAAAAATATGCTAAAATTAAGGATAAAGTGAAATTATCATTACTCAAATGAGAAAAAAACTGGTAAAAATTTACAAAAAATAGCATAAACGGGGCTCATTTTGTACCAACAGTTTATGAACCAATTTTCAATTTTTCAATTTTGATGTGTTGCTATGTTATTCAATTTAAAAATGACTTCAGAATAAGATATATTTTATTTTTTACAAAAACTAGAGCACTTTATCTTAATTATTATATAAAATTGCTTAAAATAAAAGTGATTATATTAAAATAAGGGACTAAATTTTGTAATAAAACAGTGATTGATAAGTAAGAAGGTTAAAACACTTGTACTACTATACAGAACATACACAAAAAATTTCAGTTAATTATTTTTAAAACTTTTATAGTCCCCACATTTGAGCATTTTCAAAAAAACACATTTCGAGTAAAACACGTTTTAAAGTATGACATATCTTACTTAAAGTAATGGCATCTGCATTTACTAAAACACTTGTAATTTTTGCTCTAGTGAACCGAAAATAATAAACTTGGTGTTTTTATAAAGCTAATAAGATGGCCTATAAAATAAAATCACAAAAATATTTGTCAATTTTTGGCGAAATTCACAATTTTAGAGTGTCGGATGCTTTTATAGAAGTGATAAATTTCTCTTAAATTTTATCCTACAGATTTTTTAATGAGATTAAAAAATAATATTGGAATTATCTGAACAAATGAATATAAGGTAATTGATTACTTTTGAAACCGTGATTTTAAAAAACATATAAATAGCTATATTTTTTTATATTTACTGTCGAGGAAATTAGAATATGCATATAAAATTGTCTAAAGAATATTATTACAAAAAAAAAATTATTTAAATGCAATTGTTGGGCAAAAAATGAAGAAAGAATGAAATAATTTCAAAGCATTCCATTTGCTTCAAAGAACGCTTCGATAACAATGATATTTTGATTGTATGTAGCTAGAACTCTTGTATCTGAACTAGACTGAAATGGATTTTTAAGAAATTAACATTGTTTTCAGAGTTACGATCAACTGAAATAAATACATGTGTTATTTGTTAAAATTTCTCCACTCGGATATTTTAAAATATGAATAAAACCACTTCTAAATTACATATTTCAAAAATCATAGCTCCGACTCTGTACAGAAGTCTTAGCTAAACAACATATTACTATGAAAAAAATTTTGATGAAAGGAGAGTGTTTTGAGAATACTTTCTTTTTTTTCATCTTGATGGTGCCACCATGAAATGGCTCTCACAGTTGAGGACTTGCCGTGTCTGCTTAGTTGCCAGTATGCAATACGTTAGACAAAAAAAACTCGGTAGAAAAGGTATAATTATATATAAGCAAAATATTAATACACAAATATTTTTCATAAAATAAGAATGTTCCAAAAGTATGTCATTCTTTCTTCATTTATTTGCCAAAAATATTGAATTTAAATAATTTTTCTCGAAATCTTTTATGTGTATATTCTTATACAACTGACATTAAATGTCAAATAATTACCCATTTATACGCTTTTCAATACCACGGTTACGTATATTCCAGTTCAAGTATTAAAAAAAATATTCATTTATACGATTTCTAAAATCATGGCTCCGAACGTAGTCAGTCAACTAAATGAATCGTTTGAAATACAGTAGAATCCTTAAAATTGACCTTTGCTCACATTGTCCGAATTCGAGACGTATTGTATTTAGGAAAGAGTAAGTTTTATACGTTTTTTTTTTTTATCCAATGGGGGTGCGGATTGGTATTTTTACCATTGCAAACCTAGTACATCCCCAGGAGGTGGTATCACTCTTTTAGTGCGACGCCATATAGGCGGATACCAATTGCCGCAGATAATTTTGACGCCCAGTTTCCTCCACAGAGGGAGGCACCTCAGCTCTGACGACGCGAATATGTATTAGAATTTAATTTTGTCGATAGCGCCCAAGCCAAACAGACACTCTAAGAATCTTTTACATGCCGTATAATCACACGACATGGCCGCTGTTGATTTTTTGTATCACGAAAATCCATCGACTTGGGCCTGGGTCGAATCCGCAACCTTGGGTGCAGAAGGCCAGCGACAAACCAACCACACCACTCGGCCGGCACTTTTCTATGTTTGCCACAGCTGTAAGTTAAAATTGCCGCGATAGCTGAGTGGTCAAGTGATGCATTCTAGTTCTGGTACCACTGAAGACCAACTGTATAGAGGGACAGATGTACCTTAACTCTAGAAAAGCGCGCACTCGATACTAACTTCAGTGGTCGCTCAGGATGACGGAGTCACCCCAACCGTTTTTTTATAATTATTTTTACTGTACAAGATTAAAAAAATCGTAATTTCATGGAATACTTTCATTAAGATAAAGTATACTTACCTACTGTTAAAGACTTTTCCATTTTTCCGTGATAATTCGAGAAAAAAATCCAGTCAAACTGAATAAGAATGCTTCAAATGTGCATGACTTTAAATAAAGGACACAAATTACGAGCACTTTTTCGCAAAAATAACAGAAATGATATTTAATTATGATTATGTGCAGAATATATAAAACTGATATAAAGATCGGATTATATACAGAAATGATAATGAAAATTATCATATTTTGTTCTTCTTGTAGTTTTATTGTTCTTAGTTGATCGATAAATAGGATGTTAAACTTTTTCTTGCTTATGTCTTTTTGACAGGGTGCAATGTGTCTTGTGAGTTTATATCTTTTTTGATGGAATTCTTTAAGTAGCATTTGAAAATCTTCCTTTCGACTCAAACGTATCATGTTCATCGCTTTCCGTAAATTTACTTTTGCTATCATGATTTGTGACGGATCTATACGGTCTTTTAATATAACCTCTTCTATTTTTCTTAAAGCAATTTATTTAATTCAACCAATCTTCACCGAGAGCCAGGTGTGATTTATGTAAGTATTATATAAGTTAGTTTTCGCGAGTTAAGAAGTTAAGTGATAGGAAGTGAGAAGTCAAAGGAATTAAACACCGAGAAGTCAACACGAAGTTGTTGACAAGTCTACAAAGCCGGAACGTGTGGTTGTACGCGAAGAGAAGCGGATTGAAAATAGTGAAATTCATTACTACTAAACGTGGAGTCTTCACCAATTCTTCCAGCCATTAAAATGATCTGAAGACGTCACGCAGGAATCACCGCTGTAAAATATAAGGTCAGTGATTTTGTTTAAGCAATTCCGATTATTCGCACGTGGCGTAGCTGTAATTGTGCGTGTTTAAGCTTTCCTAGATTCAGTTGAGAGAGAGAGAGAGAGAGAGAGAGATTCTATATATTCCGCTAGTATTGATTCCCCACTTTATTACTCCACTCTCAATTATTTGTTTTAAATTGATTTGCGTTGTGTCTAAACGTATTTACTGATAATCATCAATAAATCTGGTTGAATTGCAATTATGTTTTTTGATCATTTAAGTCCACCTACACATCCAGCAGGATTTTCAGATAGACAGGAAGGTATTAGTGTAAGGGGTGGCCTTAGGTCACCACAGATTAATATCCATTTTTTCAACAGGCTCTAAATTTCTTTTCCCAGGTTTCAACTTCCTCCAATAAAGATCGCTAAAGCCCGTTTTTGTTTAGTATTCTGTTCGTTTACATTTATAAACTAAAATGTGTCGAACAACACAGCAATCAAAACCACTGAGTCGTTCACAGGGGGGAAATGTTGCCTGTTCATAGAAAATATTTTGAAACAAAAATAGTCGCGTGTTGAACTCAGTCATCCCAAGTATATCAAGATTATTAAAAAACGTTTGCCACTCACAAAAAAGATTGAAATATGGGGAAAATACGTTTTAATTTCCATGAAGACATCATTAAAGAGGATGCTGACAAGGTCATTGGTAAATAATCAAACAGTTTTCCCAGAATTAAAGATTTTGTGAGCCTGGAGTGACTCTGTGCCCCCCGCGACCGCTACAGGGTTAAATTTGTGAAGGCTCCAAGTCCTCACAAGAAATCTGGAAAGTGAGATGCCAGATCGAGTGTTGTCCTCAGCCCTTAATCGTGATTTAAAATACAAGGTCTGGACAAAATTTCTTTCGTGCTGCTTTAAAATAGTAGTTAATAAATAATCAAATCAACAAACTGGTTTATGTCCAATCCCTCTAGTATTGAACATAAAGAGGCTCGTTATATTTGAAAAACTCCTCGGAACTTCTTCAGGAATCTTGAAAATCCTACAACGTTGATAAAACTTATTTGCATGAGTTGATCTGAAAAAATGGGGATATACATTTTTAACACCCTTTTATAAGCTTCACTTGTATGTAACGGAATCTTTGAAATCCGTTTTTACCCACTTTAAAATGTCAGATTAATTCGAAATTTTGCTCACTTGTCAAGGACCGATGACAATACAATAATGTAATAATTTTGTTCCATTGCCTGAGCAGAATCATCAGGATTAACGATTTCCCATTTCCAGATTTGGCGACTAAAAGATTAAGTTACAACTTAGTTCAATTAACTATAAAAAGGTGTTTTTTAATTTTTGAAACTATAATTTATTAAAAAATTATTTGGTGTACCACTATCATCACCTCACACATATATTTGCAGCTTTCAAAAGTGTTATTGTTTAGGTTATTAGTTTTGGTTTTTGTTTGTTTGAGTACAGGTTATTGTTATTTAGTTTTAAGTAAAACATTTTATGAGTGTTATTTTGTTCTGCTCTATGCATTCTATTTCTTCCTGAAAAATCAGGTTCAGTTCCCAAATACTTCTTTGTAAGAGCTGAAGTAAACTGCATTTCTAGTTTAGTATATAAATATTGTTTTAAACTCAATCGGCCGAAGATACAAATGTTTTCCATTTGCACTATTTCCAGAATAGAATATCTCGTCCACAATTGTTGTATAATTTTCGCAAATTTAACTTAAAGAACACCGATTTTAGGCCTTAAGAAGTTTTAGACTTCGTAAACCATTCACTTTCATCATATACATTTTACCTTTCTTTCTGTTAAGATGTTAAATTATTCTGTTTGTCTGGAACGAATGCTTATTTTTTTATCATTTGTTTTAATGCTTATCTCTTTGAAATCATTTAATTAAATACGTTCTTTTTCACTTAAGGACTCATGTAGCACGAGTGCCGCTTTCTTAGAACTCGGAAAGTATCTAAATTATTCAAAGTAATGCCAGACAACATACGAAATAGTCTTAAATATATGTTTCCATTACAAACACTTTTTATTTCTAATTTCATAAAAAATTCTGGAAAAAAAAAAGTGGAATATTTATTGTGTTAGAAGTGGTATTAAATTTAAATACTAGAACTACTACAATTTATAAAAAGTGAACATTTTTAATATTTAAATTCTTCCAGGCTTTTATCCATGCTTTTAACACTTTTTTACAAGGAAAAAAAAAGAAAACACATTTTAAAGCAAATTTCGACTAAAGTCTTAAAAAGGCACCTAATAAAACTAATCTAAGTATAGTGTGTATAATAATATTTCTCTATTAAAACAGTACAATATATATAATCATTTTGAATGGGTGGTCTTTTTTGAATAAATAGATTAAAAAATTTTCTACAATTATATTTATTTGAATAGCTAAAGCTTCTTTTAGTTTTTAAGTTTATTATACATATTATTGTATATCTAATATTAAATTTCTATAATATACGAATTATACATACATATTTTTAAACAAAGATCTATGAATGAAATATTTTTTACTGCAATTAAATTTGTATAAAACTTACGCATAGTACCCACCAGCCCTTTGTCGGTCCCGATGGTTCAAAAGTAGCGTGTCCGTTTCGTTAGCCCAAGGTTGCGGGTTCGACCCCGGCTGGAGTCGACAGATTTTCTGGATGTGAAAATCGTAGGCACGCATGTTATATTATTATGGGGCATGGAAAAGATCCTTGAGTATCAATTTGGCTCTGGTACTCACGGCAATATTTAGCATCCGACAAGAGCTTCAATTTAAAAAAATTAATTCAAGCGTCCAAATTTGGTTACGAAAACGCCACTAGATGGGGCCACCATGAAATGGCTCTCACATATGGGGACTTGCCGTGTCTGTAAGTTGCTAAAATGCATCTCCATTGGAAAAAAAATTTCACAGGACAGCGTAAGAGGTTCTAAAGTGAGTGAGGATTTATTAATGTTGAATTATATAAGGCAACACGAGGGCTCTTGACAACGGACCTCATAATTTTGAGCCACGGTCAAATGATATGGACGACACCTGAGCTCTGGCATCTTCCCTCTCCAAACCGCCACACAATACCAATGGGAGGACTTTGAGCCACGGCATATTTAACATGTGTCATCCCCTGTACACGGCAAGAGGTTTTTGAGTCTAAGTTCCAAAACCTCTTCCATCAACCCGCATGACAGTTTTTGACAGCATTAAAAATAGAATGTGTGTTGTAAAATATGATAAAAAATGAAAAAATTACAATTAATTCGTAAAATAATTTATATGCCAGACCTATATATGCATATTTTTAAAAGAGAAAAGCGATTTATAAAAACTCCTTCACTGACTCAAAGCAAGATCTCTGGAACTATTAGATATACAGACCTGTAATTCGGTAAGCATGGCTCTTTTGTGAATTAAAGAATTGCTAAGAACGAGTTTTGCAGAAATCGACCCCTAAAGGAGCTTAAGAGGATGTAATAGATAAAAATTCTAGTTTTCGAACTATCAGATCTACAGACGTGAAATTTGTTAAGAATGTTTCTTTTGTTGAATAGACATTCCTATAATATGAGTGTTGAGGGAATTGTTCCTCGCGGCAGGCATTTTCGGGAAAAAGTTGTTTTAGATAAAAATTTCTGTTTTGAGATGTCAGATCCACAGACTTGAAATTTGGTAAGCAGTTTCTTTTATTGAGTAAAGATTCTGTAAGAGTAGGTTTTACAGAAATCGACTCCCAAGGAGTGTTGCGCGGCATATAGATAAAAAAATTCCCATTTTTGAACTATTAGACTTAAGACTTGAAATTTGGTAGCCACGTTTATTTTTTGTAGTGATCCACTTAGAACAGGTTTTACGGAAATCAACTTTGGGGGGAGGTTGTAAGGAGAGCGCAAAAGATAATTATAATTCCATTTTAGTAATTTAAGTCCTGTCCTTTTTAAACCAAGAGGTAAGGGCCATAAAAATATTTTTCTATACGAATCAAAACTTAATGCTAAGACTAAGATATTGATAATTTATAAACAGTATATAATCATAAAAAATTATGAAATACCCAGCGAAGCATACGGGTAATTGCTAGTTCATTATAATTTAATAAAACTTTTTCCAATCCCAATCAAATATGTGAAAAATTAATAATAAAATATAAAGTATTCATAATAAATTTTTAGTTTTCATTTACAATATTACTAATAAACCCCTAATTTAACACTGTATATCATTTTGTCTGATATTTTAAATTACATTGAAATACGCTTAACCGAAAATGCTTAAGATAAAATATCGGTTAACACAAAATAATACAACGGTCCCAAAAAACTAATATGTACTTCCATGCATTTTGTTTTCTCTCAATACGAAATGAAAATCACTTCACACGAACAGATTTCTCTTCTGGGAATGAACAAAATACAGAAAACACCAGTCGCGACGGCTAAATTTAAGAAGGGTGTGAAATGATGGGAAGGTAGTTTCACATGTTTCGTAGAATGGCGGTTTTGAAGTATCATCGGAATAGCCTGTGACACAAGCCAATTTTGTTTACCTAAGATATTTTCTCCCTCCATCCCTACAAACGCCCCACAAAAACATCTCAACTCTCATCAGTTCGTTTTGAAATTCGTTGAAGAGTACATCGCAGTGTGAGTAAAAATCAGTGAGTTTGACTCACATTTTTTCTACGCTCAAAGATTTTTTTTTTTTGAGTGAACAGTGGTAAAGAGCTCTGGTAGAAAGCAAACAGCTATTTCACTTAAAATGGAGATGAAGCTTCTTAAGGCTGTAGATAAAAAACAGACGAAAACGAACGTCTAAAGATTTTGGTATTGCTAACTCTACTTTGTCAATAATATTTTTAAAAAAAGAGAGAAAGAGCAAATTTCGTAAATGTTTTATAAAATACATGCATATACGCATATCTATGCAACTAAAATGTACTCTGAAACTTAATTTTGTTAAAAATATGTGTTTTTTTTTCAATATCCTTTAAAATGAAATTCTTTTAACGCGAAAAAACCTTTTAGTCCCCCTCCGCTTCATGTTGAACGATTTTCACTGTGTAATGTGCCAATAAGCGTAAGACGCACTTTCGATAATCAGTCGTTCCATTAAAAAATGTTTTTATGCACTACATACACGTGTACTGTCAAATCTTTAATAAAATTTAGCATGATCTTATGCTACTAAATGATGCAATGAGCAGTAAAAAAGCTTAAGGTTAAAGATGAAGATGCAGACTGTTTAAAGTGGTTAAGAAGAAAAAAATAGAGACATGTTGGGGAGACTTCTAACGAGAGAAAAAAAATGACCGTCTGGAAGGCATTATATCCTATTTTTAGTCCGTGGCATCTAAGCTGTCTGGCTTGGAACAATATATATTAACCTTGTTTTGGAAAGATAGATACTTAGAGTTAGAATATAAAATACCCATTTATTTACTATTATTTTGTATGCTATTTTATTTATTAAAAATTATTTTATTTTAAGTGATTTTTATTTCGCAAACTTTGATTTCACAAAATATAAAGTATAGAAGTAAGTATGAAGAAAAAAAAATCATACGTTAATGCGATCAAGATGTAAAGCTTAAGACCTTAATCCTTTTTCATTTTCATTCTGGAATTAATTTCAAATTTAAATATTTTTATTTAAGGAT
Organism: Trichonephila clavata; assembly: GCA_019973975.1. Classification (NCBI taxonomy): domain Eukaryota; kingdom Metazoa; phylum Arthropoda; class Arachnida; order Araneae; family Nephilidae; genus Trichonephila; species Trichonephila clavata. The sequence goes on from BMAO01004965.1 coordinate 80,099, forward strand.
AATAACAAATATAACATGGTTAAAATGGTATGGTGTGGTAAAAATTTCTTATCCAAGTTTTAACCTTTTTAAATACCGATATTTTTCATGAATTCCAGACATAGGAAAATAGCCATATTTGTAGCATTATCATTGATATAAATTAATTGAAATTTTTCTAACATGTAAATAAAATTGTATATGCGTTATATAACATTGAAATCATTGTCATGAAAACATTATGCACACACAATTTCAATTTTTTAGGAGATACGTTAATTGAGAAATGCATGAAAGGCTATATACTATTTAATAACATACATTTTTACTTTTAAGCAATTTAAGTTTATTTTATGATAAATTTTCTTATTAAGAGAGGATTGAAATGTTTATTGTTCAGTACATAAAAAAGTGTCTGGTGCAAAATAATATAGCAGGGGATAATCTTTCTTAAAATAACATTTCAAGTCTATTTACATTTTTTCATTTCCACTCGAATTTTCCCCTTTTAATTCAAAGGTTTTTGAAAAATGTTTAAAGATTTTTCATTGTTTTGTAAATAAAAAAGTGCCTGATCTTTAAAATTAAAAGCAAGAGATAGACATCTTAAGCAAAATTAATGTTTCAGGTCTATATATATATACTCTTTTTCATTTCCAAAAAACAATTCTGTACCTTCTTGAGAATTTCCTTTCTTTTAGTTTAAAGATTTTTGTGGGAAAATGTATAAAAATACTTAGTGTATCAGAAAGAAATCGTAATCACATTAATATCTTCTTTTTTTTTATTCGTTCAGATACAATCCAACAAGTACTTCAGCTTAGGTTTGAAAAAACTATTAACTATTACCCTGATAAGAATATACAGTCGACTCTCGATAATTCGAAGTTGGAGGGATCAATGAAAAGCTTCGAATTATCAAGTGGGTAGAAAAAACTCCCAAAATACACAAAGAGAAATCCCCTCACCCCCCATTTAAATTTGAAACTTTTAATTTATAATTTAGAATCTAAAATTAACACAAGGCGTATTCACATTATCACGCTCAGCTACGGGGTATACCTATTGTATGGACGTTGGGTAGGCTCTTTTCGCCTAATCAATCAGCTAAAATTCAACCACAGTTGTTTTTTTTATCTCTCTCCTCCATCGCTCCTTTACTTTCACTTTCCACTCCGTCTTTCTTAACCTTTCGAACAGGACTCCTTCACGCCCCTCCAAATCTTTTCCATACCTCGTTTGAAATAAAATCGTTCCGCACCCGGTTACCTCCAGACACTGTCCCCAACACCATTGGTTCTTCAAGGCACGGTCCAGTCCTGTTCAGGCCTTATTTGATGCCACATGCTATAAGCCACATAAATGAGCCATAAATCGTTATGTCAATCAGACGCTAAATACACAACAGCGGACCATCTTTTCTGAACACGTGTGTAATAAGGCTACATGTTAAACGAAAGATATGAGCGGCTGACAACAGGTGCGGTTGGTCTATTGTCCACTTGAAGAAATAAAACAATAAAAGTGTGTTTTCGCCTGAGGAACCAGAAAACGCTAAGAAGCCAGCAGACAGAAGGTCATAATAGGCGCTACGTTACAGGGAAGACATGGGGACAATATGCAGGGACAATACAACATAAAACTTTTAGCATAAAGATGTTTGCTACTTGACTGTACATGATAGTGAGTGTTCGAATTGTCGAGAGTTTTATAAGACAACTTCGAATTATCGCGTGTTGTAGTCAGCCAGCCACAGATTTTACTTCGAAATATTGAGTGTACCAAAACGTATTGGTTTAGTTTGAAATATCAAGAGTTTTTCTAGGGACTGAGCATATACTTTGAATAAGCGAGAGGTTCGTATTATCGAAGGTTTGAATTAGTGAGAGTTGACTGTAGTTGAAAGGTATTTTTAAAGTCTCAAAATACGGCTACCTTTTTATTTATGCCTATTTTTGAATTCAGAAGAGGTTTATAATCAAAAGAATTTTAGGGAATCCAGTATAAGCGTAAACCCTTTATTATTCGGAGAAACGGCTGTGCTATTCCGCTACTTATTTTCAAAAATTGAAATAAAATTATTTTAGGAAAATCGCATGGGAAAAAACATTAAATACACACCTCAATCTATTTCCTGTGTGTCTTTTTCTTTTGTTATAAAAGACAATTTAAATTGAAGAAGATATTTGAAACGACATTGCAACCAAAGCTATTTTTGAAATTTCAGTTCTATTGGATAAGATGGAAATTGTGAAATTTGAAACTTGTCGCTAAAATCTAGGACAGTAAATGTGAAGAGTATCCGAGAATAGTAAAAGATTTGAATATCTATATATATATAAAGGAGAAAAGCGACTCACTCACGATATATGCTTTAAATAATCAAAAGTATTAGATTGAATAGCAACAAAGAGCAAAATGCATGTTAAGTGGTGTTATCTAAATGGAACTTGAATGAAGAGTATAGACTTATTCTCTAGGATGAACTTTTTTAAAATTTTAGTAACAAAGTACTTAACACAACCCAACAGTTAAAGAAGGATGGATCTCTTAATTTTGAAACTACTGGTCTTAGCTTTTCCACTCCATACGGACTTAGAGACGTAGTTCCTTTTCTACAGCTCCGTTATTTTTAAAATAGTGACCATAACTTGACTAGACCCGCTGCATAGAGAGGCTGATGCACGTTAAGGCTCAAAGTCCTCGCGTTGGCGTATTGTGGAAGTTTGGTGCGTGTGGAAGCCAGCTCAAGTATCGTCGTTATGATTTGATCATAGCTCAAAATTACGAGGTACGTCGCAATAAGCACTCGTGTTGCATCTATTAAACTACAAATCCATTAACAGTTAAGCCGCCTAGATGATATAATAGTAAGTGACGTTGACTGCTGCGCAGTAGGGCCTAAGTTCAAATCCCGGAGAAGGCATGGATTTTTGTAAATGTTTAGCGCCTGTGGGGCATGGAGGCATTCTAAATATTCGTCGAGCTGAAAGTTCTTTCGAGAGGCTAATGTAGGGGTGGCCAACCTTTTTGGGAAGATTGCTTCTATTTGATGAAATAATGAATTATGCATTACCACTTCAACTTTTCAACAAACAAATGTAAGTGTGAAAAATTTTATATATGGGATTCTTACATAAAATAGCACATTTTAAAACAGAATCATATGGTGAAATTTAAAAATAATATAGTAAATGAAACGAAAATACAAACTTAGGTTTTATTGTTAATAAACTTTATATAAGTTTATCAACAATAATTAGGTTAGATATATATAAAATAAAAATAAGTATAACTTGAAAGATTTAATTCAAAATAATTATTGAATTCTCAGTTTCTACTTGTGGCTTTTGAATCAGTACTTTTTTTTACCAAGTCATCTATATTATGATTAGTTCTTACAGATACTAACAAAATTAGATTATTATAGGTGCACATTAGCTAGTTTTGAGTGATATTTATTTTATTATACGCAAGAAATTTATCACAAGCCTATTTTGAACTAAATTTTGAGGGGGTATTTTTTCGTCTGAAATAACTCCACTTCAATAAAATTGTAAAAAACTGTTATTTATTATATTTTCCATATGTTTTAAAGTTTTGAGTAAGTCTTCGTGTTTCACTGATTCAAACCCATCGTACCACACTGGCACACGAGCCGCGGGTTGGCCATCCCTGGGCTAGTGGAAGGGGAAGAGAAGTGATAGGCATCCTAAAGTTGGGGTGGAACAGAGCTAAAAACGTACTGTCACCTACAGGGGTGCTCAAAGTTGCCGTAATGACATACGTAAACTAGCACCTTGCAACGTTGAGTTTCGTGCGCCTCGATCAAACACCATCAATCCGGTGGCATTAAAAACAACAACATATCCCCAGACATGTGTTCGTGTAACCATAACAATTTAAATTCCACCCTTTTTCAGGATAGGGTGTTGTTGGACAAAGGAAGCTTTTAAAATTCATCGAATTTCATAAAGGGAAAAAAATTCTTACCAATACGAAAAAAGCAACCAGACCGATGAACCTTATTTATACTCGATACGTCAAACAACCTCTTAAACACCGATGAGTCAGGGAGAGAACCACAACCTGATAGGCGCATCCTCCAGGTGTGGGAAAACGTATGTCCAATTTGTTGGGTAGCTGATAAGTGATTCAGCAGCAACAAATGATTGTGATCCACCCACAGGAAGGGTGAGGATGCTACATGTATCTTCTCTCGCACACCTTCCCTCCTTAATTCGAACGTGTGCATTGACTTATTTCCAGTCTAGGTCATTTATATGTTTAATATTCATAAGCTGTGGTTATGTTGTTTACTGAACAGCTTTGTTCCGTTTCTACGCAGCTTATTTACAAGCACATGCTTGCTTTATGTGAGTTGTGCGTATCCTGCTTTCTAAAGATAGGCATGGGGAATTTTCATTTGTTTAGGTGTTGGAATAAAAATTGATTTTTAAGTCGATGGAGTATAAGGTAACACGGATTTATATGTTTTGAATGGTGCAGTTTGCCTAGTGTATTTTTTGTTGGTTAATGCGTTGAATGGTTTAGTCTAGTTTTTTTGCTGTGATTTTTATTGATAGATAAGATTATTCTTTTTATGGACAAGCTCCTTTTTTAAGTTTTCTGTTACTAAAATTAACAAATGTTTACTATCTGGCAAGAGGAAAGCCTTTGAAGTTTTAAAAGAACAAAAGCAATGACTAAACATTCATGAAATTCTGAAATAAATATGTAAGCAAAAATAGTAGGAGTGAGTGTTTATTAAAATCCTCTCTAAAACAACATGAGGACTATTGACGATGGACTTTGCAATTTTGAACAAACAGTCAAGTGACGAGGACGGCACCTGAGCAGGCACACACCTCCCTCTCCCAACTTCTTCTAACTCTTTGATAATTCCGCTTTCTTTTCCTTATGATTGCATGCCCTTTTTTTCAAAAGTTTAGTTTCTTTTTCATTTTAAATAATTTTTGCAATTTAAATTTTGATCAAGTGTAGATATAGTAAAGAGAATAAGACCTGTGTTTTAATTATGTTGATAATTTATCCAAAATTTTACAATTGAAATGTATGTGTGTGTGTTCGTAAAAACTTAACAAAAATGATATTTGAAATTTTAAATTAATGAGAAAAATATAAATTTATATGAAAAAAGGACAAAAGAAAAACTTTAATTACTTAAAAAGTGTTCCAAATATTCTCAAGCAGATTCTATTCCAAATATTATTCATGTCATAAGCACATGTTAAAAACCATCGGGATAAGGTTTCATGGATATTATACAAGAAATTACAGATTTCAGTAATTTGAGTCCGTATAATCATAAATTAATCGATATTTTAGAAAACATATATAAACATATTAAAATAATTTACTTTATTAAATTACTAGCCGTTACCCGTCTGTTACGCTGGTTATTTCATGACATTGTAAGGCTACAGATTCATTATAGGTGGTTATTTTCTTAGTATTAAAACTTCGATTGTGCAGACAAATATTCTTATTCGTCTCTTGAATTAAAAAAGGATAGGACTCGATTTTCTAAAACAAAAGTATATCAGTAGTCAGTGGCGCACACAAGCGGGGTGTCCTAGGGGTCCGGACACCCCCCAAAGCCCTTGAGTTTCAATCGATTGATAATAATTCTATATATATATATATATAATGTAAAATTGAATTAAGTACTTGTAATTAACAATTTATTTTATTATTTAATGCTAATTATTAATTCAATAATTTATCTTTTACTCTTTTTTGTTAACAAAATCGACAAAATCAGAATAATCAATTAGTGTTATCTTGAAGTAGGATACGAGTTGTGAGACTTTCGACCATGGACCCCTCTCTTGAAATATTTTTGTGTGCGCTACTGTCAGCAGTCCTTCCCCATCTCGTAGTTAACTTCCTGACCATGGCAAGTAGGACTCTCTTGCAACTTCAGGAGTTTTTCCCGCCAACTTCGGATGCTTACGAATCAGTCACCTTGACCACGCCTCTTTGCCACATCATCTCAACCAATAAGGAGAGTCTCTCGCATAAAGGCCCTACCACATCAGGCCACATTCAATTCTTAAGATATGTCATGGAGGAACGCTTTGCGTTCCATTTCCCAGAGACATCCAACGTTAACTTCCTTAAATAGTTTTTTAGCGGATCTCTACTCATTAAAATAAACATGACTGCCAAATTCTAAGTATGTTGGTCTAATTGTTCAAAAGCAAGATTTTTTTTTATCTATAACTTACATGTAACCCTCCGAAAACCCCTTGGAAGTCAATTTTCACAAAATCCATTCTTAACGGATCTCTACTCAACAGAAGATGGTTTTTTTTCTTTCAAATTTAAAGTTGATAAATCGAAATATTCAAAAACAGGAATTTTTGTCCATAACACTCCCGCAATCCCTCGTAAAAGTCTATTTCCGTAAAACTCGTTCTTAGCGGATCTCCACGCATTAAAAAGAATTTTCCTGCCAAATTTCAAGATTGTAAAACCTTTTTTTCTGCCGGGTCGCATACATATGTTAGCTATTTCACGCGGGCCGTAACATGAGGATGAATGGAGGGGAGATGAAGGGGGGGGGAAGAAATGCTTTAAGACTAAGATAACATAAAAAGTTTAAAATGTAGACGTTGATCAAAACATTAAAACTCCTATTTTGCTTTTATTATTATTATTTTTTTATACTTTTTTCATTTTTGACACTGAATTTTTCTAAACCGGAAGCATTTAAGAATCACTCTTTCACATTTTTTGCATAAGTTAACGGTTTTCATAAAATTACCAATGATGTAACAAATTTCATAGGGTGCCTTTGTAATAGCTGTGACATTACCACTGACAAAACCCATTTTTGCTGTTGTAAAGATTATTCAAGAAAGCCTATTTATCATCTCTTGAAAGAACTCCTCTTCGAGGAAAAGTGTCCTTGAACGATTCCTGTTTATTGGTATTTTTTAAATACACTGTCGTGAAAAATCAAACAATTACCGAACCATGCTTTTTATTTCACTACAAAATAGTCAAATTCCCAATTGTCTTGAAAAAATCTATTTTCTTCCAATATCTTTCGTTTGCAAGATATGAAATATAGTTAAAAATTAGTTCCACTCATAAAATAGTCGCTACTCCATTGTTGTCTATTATCACTAATCAGAAAAAAAATATATAAATTGTCATCCATACGACATCGACAGCAAAAAGCAAAATTGATATATTTGATATTCTTAACAAAGAATTTCCCACCAAATTTTCATAAATAAATGAATTTCTCAGAGCAAGGGGCCATGACCGGGCCACTTAAAAAGGTTCGGTGGGCCGCAGGTTGAGTATCGCTGATCTAATAGTTCGGAAGATCTTGTGAGTGAGTGTGTCGCTTTTCTCCTTTTCTTAGATAGATAGATAACCTGGAATCATTAAAAAAATATTAGACTAATATCTGTCAAGAATTTTAACAGCTAAAATATTCATATCCCAGTCTCTAATAAAAAATATGCATTTTTTTATAATAGAAACGAACACACACAAAAGCATTCAAGACTACAAATGTATATTATTATAAATCTATGATTCTCCTTAATAGAGAGCAATAGATAACACGATCCCATGTAAAAATCTTTAACAGCTTCCCAAGACTACATTACAAACTTGTACATCTCAAGGACAACATAATCCAGTTTAAATACAAAAATAAACAAGAAAAAAAAATCACAAGCCAACTCATTGTTGAAGAAAAATCTCAACTAAAGCGAAAAATGGGAGAAACCTTTTACATCCCATTTTCAATCCAGTAATTTTAGGGAACACATCGTGGCTGAATTAAAATCTGACTTCAATTTCTTTCCCTTTAACTTTTCCCCTGAAAAAAAAATTGTATTAAGAAGAAAAAAATAAGAGTATACGAAAACGTTGGGAAAAACCATGAGAGGAAAAAATTCGAAAAACTAAAAATAATCGTAGAAGAGGAAACAGCTGTTGCCAGATGATTACTTTAAATCATTGACCTAATTTTCCTCTCATTCTCACCGGACCTTGTTTAAACTCGTTCATATGAATTGTAAGACATCTATTATGCTATCAGACAACAGTTAAAATTATCCAACTGAACTTGCATTAGAAAGTTAGGAATGCATTATTATCAAGACTATACACGTAAAGCTTTCTTTAGAAGGTCAGGGAATAGGGTCTAATAATTTAACTAGGCAATATAAGGCTTTCGTAAAGCTTCATTTTGTATTCATAAGGTTTTATAGCTATGAGTGCATAACTTTGAGGTTTTTGTTGTTTATCAGGCTTTTGTTTTTCATCGTGTTGAAAGTGGGTAAATAATTCGTATTGTTTGATTCTGTAATGAAACAAATATGTGATTTTTTTATATTAGACCAATGATACTCAACCTGTGGACCACCTGGATTTTCTAAGTGGCCCGTTCATGGCTCATTGCCCTAAAAATTGAATTAAGAACAATATATTAAAAATTCAGTGGTAAATCCTCTCAATCAAGCAATCAAATCGTCCAATTTTGCTGTCGATGAAGTAAGGGGGCGAATTGCAAGATTTTTTTTCTGTTTGAAACGAACAAATTATAGTGAAATAGCAAATGAACTGGAGCAGTGACCACACGCACATTTTATGGGTGCGAAACTGATTTTTAATTATAAACAAATAATACTGATTTCAGTCTGGAATTCAGTCGAAACTCCTCCTTGCTGCCGTTCTGCATTTGATAAATCAATGTTTGAAACAAAAATAAACGAGACTTTGTCAAAAAAAAAAAAATCAAATTATCAAACTGCTTGGCAGTTTTGCTAATATGTTTTCTTTGTTAGGTCATGATTGAAAGGGAACCGAAACTATTCCATAACTCAGTAAAAGATGCATAAAAACGAAGAAAATTTTTTATGTGATTTTTTTAGAGATTAATATATTGTATTAAAAGCTAAAAATGAGTTTTAATATTTTGATAAATTTTCCTTATATTAAGTGTTCAATATTGTCTAGGTCTTATGGTGTTTTTCCCATTAATTCTCATGTTGCGGCCCGCATGAAATATTTGCCATGTGTATGTGGCCGGGCAGGAAAAAAGGTCCGATTGATAGTCCGAACTACTGTCCGATTGATATTACAATTTAGCTATATTTTTTATTCCATAGTCTTAAAATTGTATTTTTAAGAAATGTTTCAGATGCTCGAACTCATCACACGTCAGCCATGACCATAACCACTTGACTACCGTGGCCATGACTCCTTAGGGGATTACCTTTAAAGGCTGGGATTTCTGACTTACATATCCGAATGATTTTTTTTTCTTTTCATTTTCTTATTGGTTTGACTCTTTAATTCACTTGGATGACTCCCCTCCGGGATATCTCCAAACTTATAAATCTTTCCCTATATCTTTTTGAACATTTCCTATCAGTAGCCTACACGGGGATTTTTCAGGGGGGGGGGGGGTCCAAGGTCGAAAGTCCACCGAAACTACCCCATAACTCAGTAAGAGATGCGAAAAACGAAGAAAATTTTTTATGTGTGTTTGATAGAGATTAATGCATTGTATGAAAAGCTAAAAAAGAGTTTTAACATTTTCATCAATTTTCCATATATTAAGTGTCCACTATTGCCTAGGTCTTATGGTGTTTTTCCCATTAATTCTCATGTTGCGGCCCGCATGAAATATTTGCCATATGTATGCGGCCGGGTTGGAAAAAAGGTTGAGTACCCCTCTATTAGACTATTGTCCGATTGATACTGCAATTTGTCAAAATTTTGTTCCATAGTCTTAAAATTTCGAAAGCTCGAACTCATGAAACGTCCGCCATGACAATGACCACTTGGCTACCGTGGCCATGACTCCTTAGAGGATTACCTTTTTAAGAATGGGATTTCTGATTTACATATTCGAATGATTTTTTTTCATTTTATTATTGATTTAACTCTTTAATTTACTTGGATGATTCCCCTCCGGGATATCTCCAAACTTATAAATCTTTCCCTATATATCTTTTCGAACCTTTCCTATTAATTAATGCTTGCGTTGATTTATATTTCTTTACCTTACATTTAGATCCTAGATACATCTTGTTTGGCGCCGAATAGCTAAATCTGGATTTTGTGCCCCCCAAAAAACCCATAATCAGTCCTTTTTCATCAAAAATGGATCATTGGTACTGAGATGAGATCCGTAGACTTATTACGAATAGTACGCTTCAACGATTGGGAATTAATTGCTTCTCATGGGAGAACAAACACACAAAACCACATGATGCTGAGCATGAGATCAATATCTTTTCCATGAAAGTGTTTTTTGAAAGGATGGATCACAGCATATTATTAGACAGAAATGTATTCGAAAACTTATGGAATATTTCACGAAAAAGGAATTGACGGTTGTTCAACATCCCAGAAAAGAATTCTGAAGCTAGAGTATTCTCTTTTACCAGAATATTTTGAGTGGAATACTTATGAATTATTCTATACTATATATGCCCACGATCCTCTTCTTTTTTCTAATTTTTATAGGAAAAAGAAAATAACCTAATAGAATATTTTCTGACTACAAAATGTCTCCGCCGACTTTAATGGGCAATATTTTTATTATTTTAAAGAACTAGATATTTGAAATATCTGAATTACTTAAGGTATCCGACTACCCTAAAATTGTGAATTTTGCCAACTTTTGTTACGATTTTATTTTATAAGCCATCTTATAAAAGCTTTTTAAAATACCAAGTAAAAATACCAAGTTAGTTAAATTATTTTTATTAAATTTAAGTATCATTAAATTTGTACTGGCCATTTTCTCGGCTCCGGTGGCTTGACGGTAGCGTGCCCGATTCGTAAGTCTAAGGTTGTGGGTTCGAACCCGGGTGGAGTCTATCGATTTTCTGCATAAGAAAATCGTTAGCACACATGTCACATATGATTATGTGGCATGTAAAAGATTTTTTAAAATCCCGTCGTGATTTATTAAAGAATATCTGAAACAAAATCTCAATTTTTTTCTCCATGCATTAAATAAATATACTAAACCTATCTTTGATATGCTAAATAGGCAAAATTTCCCGACTATGTATTTATTATTATTTTTAAGTCGTTAGAAATCAAAAACTTTGTTAATAAATTGTGTCGTTCTGTTAAAACGAAATTTTTTCAGAAAACGAGGGAAAGGAAAAATGGTATTATTACTTACTGAAAAAGTTTCTTGCCGTGGGTATAAATTTAACAAGTAATATAAAAAAATTAAAGTCTAGAAAGTATTTTATTAACGATTGAAAAATTGAACAAGATATATATATATATATATATGGTGGCCAAAATTGTGGACACATTTTAAAATTATTCTTTTCAAGTTAATATGCTTATAGAAGATGTTACGTTGCACAAAATGCAAAGTGTTTTATATCATTTTAAAGAAAATTCGATTCTGAATTCAATACAAAAAAATGTTAATGTTTGCAATGCAAAAATGGTTATGTTGCACTAACTATTGTTATACATTAGATATTGATGATAGCAGTCAGTTATCAGTGGTTCGTGGGGTTTCCTTTATTTTTTATTACAGCTTCACATTGATGTTTCATTGAGCTGAGAATAGTTTTAAACTCTTCCTTTTGTATTACATGATGCCAGGAAATAATTATATCCTCACTTAGTTTCTTTTTATTTAATGGGTGCCTCATTTGGGCAAAAGTTTTCAAATGGTACCACAAGTTTTCGATAGCTTTGAGATCAGGACTATTTCCTAGCCAGGACAACCACCCAATGATCTTAGAACGATACTAGTCTTTCGATTACTTTACTGTGTGGCAAGGAACAGAATCTTGCTGAAAAATAAATGAAGCATTGTTGGTAAATAGATCTCCAATGGAAGGTAGAAGTTTGGGTTCTAGAATGGTGTCAATGTACTTTCTGACATTCAGTGTCGCATCGATAATATGAAGACGACCAATACCATCTGCTGATATCCATGACCGAATCATAAGACTATGTGGGTACTTTACAGTTGCCTGGATGCAGTCAGGCAACTGTGGAGCATTTCTCCTATTCTACGTCTTACTTATTTTCGGCCATGACTACCAAATAACGATATCTTAGTTTCATCCTCCCATATAACTTGTGATCACTAATCATTTGTCCAATTAATGTGTTCCTTTGACGACTGTAATCTTTTTTAATGCTTCTGTAAATTGAGATAAGGTCTTTTTCGTGGAATTCTACCTCTTAGTCTAACATCTGCTAATCTTCTCCTAATAGTTTTTGAACTGACTGTAACACCAGCATCATTCAAATCACTTCTGAGGCCATTGATGACATTCTTCTACGTTGGAGAAAAAGTATTTTTGTTCTTCTGTCATTAACAGATGAGGTGCACTTTTTTTTTACCTTTTCCTGCTTTATTTTTTATTAAATTTTTCGCCTGACATCTTAAACAAAACTTTCAGTCTCCAGATGTAGTCACTGAGCCACCCACCTAACTTGCAATTTTAACGTAGGAAAGACCCACTTTCTCGTAAAACATCTCTTTCTAGGTGTCCAATCCACTCTTTTATTTGTTTTCATTGATTCTTGACTAAATATCATTGTTGTCCTGGCCAAGAAATAGTCCTGATCTCAATGTTATCGAAAACTTGTGGTATCGTTTGAAAACTCTTGCCCAAATGAGGTACCTATTAAATAAAAAGGAACTAACTGAGAATATAATTGTTTCCTGGCATCATGTAATAACAAAGGAAGAGTTTAAAACTATCTTCAGCTCAATGAAACATCAATGTGAAGCTGTAATAAAAAATAAGTGCAACCCCACTAACCATTGATAACTCACTGACGTGGGTAGCCTAGTGGTTAGAGCATCGGACTCCAGACACGATGGCCTGGGTTCGATGCCCGATGCCACTAAATACCACGAGTATAGACGGAGTCATGCTCGTTAAATCAGTGGTCCGAAAGTTGTGGGTGGTCGCAGCAGAAACCACGAGTGCAGGGGCTGGAGAATATTTCCTCCCTTCAGTTCCATGCCAAAATTGTGGAGGTGGAGATAGTGGTGTTGCCATCTATCGTTAAGAAGTCCAACCTGTGTTCACAGGCAATGGCAACTTTCATTCCATCCCTGCGGAAGGACACAACAACAACAACTCACTGCTATCATCATTATCTAATGTATATCCATAGTTATTGCAGCACATCTTTTTTTGCATTGCAAACATTAACATTTTGTTTTCTGTATTGAATTCAGAATCGAATATTTTCTTTAAAATGATATAAAAGACTTTGCATTTTGTGCAACGTAACATTTTCTATAAGCATACTAACTTGAAAAACATAACATTTTTAAAAAGTGTCCTCTATTTTGGCCACTACTGTATATATATATATATATATATATATATATATATATAGGGAGAGAGTGAACTAATTGTAGGAATTGAAAAAAGAGCATGATTTGTTTGCATTGATGTAACAATGCACACGCGGTTTGGCTAGTCTGGCCGAAAACCCGGTTTTCGACGCTAACTTTTGTCATTGTTTAAACAGTTACATTGTTACGACACTGGAAGCAAATCTAAGTTGGCGTCGAAAACCGGTAATTAATTTAATTTAATTAATTAACCGGAAATTAATGAACTAATATTTGAAAAAACTGTATTAACATCAAGTTTTATCCCCTACAAGTTCAAAAAAAATTAATTTGAACTTGATTGGATGAATAGTAAGTATTTTATTGGCAATTGAAATGTTAAACAAGATAAATATATATATAAATAGAGAGAGTGAGCTGATAGTAAGAATTGAAAAAAGAGCTATTTAACTAGATGCAAATATAACGAAAACACTCTCTCTTTGTTTTAAGCCAACTCCTTTTTTTAATAGCATTATTATTAGCTTTTAAAAATTTAAACTCCTTTTTATAGAAGTATTTAAAGTATTAAATTCATCGAAGCATTAAGAATCATCACTTAACATGTGTAATCAATCAAGTGAATACGATCCTTAGGATTCAGGTCATTGCTAAATTTAATCTGAAAAAAAAAAACACATGTAATTAGTTTATATGATTCACAGTCAAAATTACTCTGTTAACTTGACATGATGGACAGAAATGACCGCTCACATTACATCCGACAGCTTCGGGAATGATCAAAAATAACAGATGAAGCATGATATAAGAGCTAATCTGTCTGCAGCGATTATGATTGGAGCTGTAGTGATTACCCTACGTGGGGGGTCGCAAACATATCAAAAAGTCGAAAATAAAAGATTTTTTTCCAAAATTATTTAAAAATAATTTATTTAAAATATCTTTTACTTAAAAGTAACACGCACAAATTTTAATACTTAACTTGATAATTTGTGTGTATGGTGTATAATTATACTTGTATTGTAGCTTTACGCGAGACAAAGTACATTATTATTACATTCAATGCATTTTTATTGTATGGAGGGAGAATGCGATGAAAATTATGATTGAAAATTAAGTCGCAAATACTGGAAGTTTGAATAGCATTGGGTTAAAGAAATAAAATTTCATAAGCAAATATAAATTAATTCTTAAAAATTTTAATTTATTACAGTTGTGACGGCTCTATCCGCGATTTTCCTCTAACAGCCCTCTTATTTTATTAGAAAGCTTCCTCCGAAGAAGAGAACGTGATCATGAAAATTATGACTAATATATAATTGCTAGGCTTTCAGCTTAGAAAGAGATATATATATGTAGGATAGAGACTGCTAGCGAAGCAGTGATTAATCAGACGCGAGTATGAAGGTGAATGAGAGGCGCGGATGTTTAGTAATTGATGGTTGTATTACTTAAAGTGACGATCAGTCACTTGAGAATGAATCTAGATTAGATAGCTAAGAAGTCAGTGAGTGAGTGAGTGAATATTAACGTCGCACTGATAGCAACACGAGGCTTTTGCGACGTCCGCTTAACTTGAACCATGTCAAGTGACGCGACGACACTGAGCTGCACCCCTCCTAACTACACACCACAGGAGACGTTTGAGCTCTCGACAGATTTAGCGGGCATGTCCTACACGCGGGTCTTTAGTGGTACTAGGATCGAACTCATAACACGCTAGCCATGATCCGATGCCTAGACCACTCGGCCACCGCTGCCGCTAAGAAGTCAGAGTTGTTGAATTAAGTTTGTGGAATACAGTATTAAAAGTTTTAACATATCTCGCGTACCTCGTTAATTGTTCTCGTATTTATTAATTGGGTGCCTCTCTTAACTTTGGTTGATGAAACTAGTGTTGCATTTTGTGCTGTAAATAAATTAAGTGATTTAGAACATGGCTAGTCATATTTCTCTTTCTTCCACACCTTTACGCGTCAGGCAAGACCATTACACGGTGTTTTTGATAATAATGGTTCGTTGGTTATTAAAGCTAGTTATAAAACCGTTTACGCTTTGCTGCGGTAGACAACTAGCCAGTGGCGTGACGTACAACCCCGCATCTGCCACATTGCGAGAGGCAGGAGATCTAGGGGGCCCAAAGCCTGACTTTTCGGTGGGGGGTGGGGCTAATGTTCTCCTTTTTGCCACTGCAATTAATCATAGTCACGAACTTGTGGATGGCGTATCGCAAGTTGAAGTCCTGGTATCACTGAAGAACCGCCGTGACAAGCACGTTAAATCTGTCCAGGCATAAAGTTCTCATGTTAGCGTGATGTGAAAGGGTGTGAGCTACCAGCTCAGGTGTCATAATCGCCACCGTTGGTGGATGATCCCGTCATTTTTACCGTGGATCAAAATTACGAAATTCGTCATCAATAGCCCTCGTGTTGCTTTGGAATGCGAAGAAATTAAAATCAAATCAAAGACTATTTACAAAATTAACAGTTGTGACGGTTCTCCATCCCCGCTCTTTTAACTAACAATCCTCTTGGGGAATTTCTGGTCTATAAAGATTATTTTATTATAAAACTCCTCCTCGAAAAAGAAAACGTGAATATATGCAAATTAAGACTACTATATATTGTTTAAGCTTTCAGATCAGAGAGGAAGATAGGATAGACTGCTAGCGGAGCAGAGATTAATCAAATTGAATGTGAATCGCGAATATTTAATATTTGATAATTGAATTACTTAAGGTGACGAATTGTCACTGGAAATTGAATATAGATCAAACAGCGAAGAAGTCAGAGATATTGAATTAAGTAAGTGAATAAAACCTTAAAGTATTCTCATAGTTGGCGTACCTCGTTAATTATCTTCAGATTTATTAATTGGGTGCATCTCTTATTCCTGATCGATTGAGTCTGAGTTGTGGCTAATATTGTGAACAAATTGGATTGTTTTTGAAGTATGGCTAGTCTTCCTTCCAATTCTCCCACACCTTTAGACGCTCAGGCAGGATCCTTACACAGTTATTCTAAAGTACTTCAAATATGAGTAAATAAAAATAATTGCATGATTTTTTTTTCTTTTTAGTAAAATGTTTTTTTAAATTAAATGATATGTTTACGAGTGCGTATAAATGAGGGACCCAATTTTAAAAAATCATATTTTCTAAGCTACTGCACATATTACAATAAATTATACATAAATATAAAGAGAAATATACCAAGTTTTTTTTACCATCAATGATCAACAGCACATTCAAGATCGCTGTGATTGAAATCTAAACAATGACGGAGAAGAGTTCTTGCGTATTAGAGCATGTACAGGTTTTTTCAGTTACTTCGTTGCTACGTGCATTTAAAAATCGCCCCAGAAAAGAAGCACCAACCAACAAGAGCATTATCTGATGGATAATGCTCTTGTTGGTTGAAAGAAATAGAGGTTGCGTGAGTAAAAGGAAAAGCAGCGGCTGGTCAAGAGTCTCAGAAGAAACAATGAAGAGGGTGAGGCAGAGTTTTGTTCGAAGTTCATTGAAGTCTACGAGAGTTGACGCCTGTAAACTTGGAATGCCCTAGAAAACGGCAAGGAAAATTTTACGAAAAAAATTAAATTTCCCAGTTGTATCATTTGCATTTGTATGCCTTTTGTATGTAATGTAATTCCGTTAATGCGTACTTGGCTACCTAAAATTTACGTAATTGGAATTTTAATTATTTAGCTAATGACTAAATAATGTAATTAAGGATACACATAACAAAACAAGATATCAATCATTGGCATGGCCAAGTAATTTTAGCGCGTTTTTCACATGTTGTATTTTACAATAATGCAACTAATGAGCTTTTTACTAACAGAAACTAGTACTGTACCACTCCTCTAAATGTACTACTATTGAGCTGAAAAGAAATAATAACACAAATCTGTAACAGCACTATAAAAAAGCAAAAACTAGCGAAATTCAAGAAAATGTGTAGGAAAATTTGGGAAAACTATGGGAAAATTAAAATATGATTAAATATGATGCCGAAAACCCGAGGTCAATTGGTTGCTTATTGGCTGAGAAAAAAGTACGACAAAATATAGAACGAAGATGAAATTTGCTTCCTAATAGCGCTTTTGTTCCACTACGTGAAAAATGCCCTAAAAATTGTTTTTCAAAATCAGTTTTCAATATTTCTGGATTATGTCTTCCTATCCAGATGGTAGGTTCGAGTTCGAGTCCTTGTTACACTAAAGGCCTAATCACATGTACGCGCTAGGAGAAATTTTTGGTCAAATTCGTGCAATTTTTACTGCGTTGCCATAGAAACGACTTTCGAACAACTTTTTGCTAGTGAGGTGAAAAAGTTGCTCCAAATAACAGTTACTTGAAATTCCAGCCTTCGGCACCTACTTCATAAACAAGACGGTAGCTTTGCATCAGGTATGGCGTATAATATTTTAATGGTGTACAATATTTTACCGGCGTATCCTATTTTAAACAGAATGGTGCTCCATTTCTGTTTACGCCCATCAACAAAAAAGCGCGAGCGAAATAAAAGAAATAATACTGGATGGTCGTTTTCGCAGCAGAAAAATCGACGAAGTCAGAAGAGCGCGGCTGACGTCAGAGCAAGAGGTTTTGTTTACGGCAACCTTTCATCCTCAGATTGGGCTAAAAGTTGGGCCAAAAAGTTGCACGAAAAGTGTACGAGTGATACGGCCTTAAGATCACTAAAGTCGCATAGATCATAGCACAGTAGACACCGAGGGACGAAGGATTAGAACTAGTATGATATCACGTGGCAAGGCGCCAAGCAGCGTTTGTTGTCGATGGAATGGAATTCAAGATGGTGGCCTAGCGGTAAAAAAATCGTCAGGAAGATGATTTTAAAGAATTGTTTTGAAATACATTGAAATATATTTCAAATGAAGAATATAGGAAGAGATTGAGAATAACCAAGATCAACCAGTAAATAATGAATTTATATAAAAAAAAAAAGAATAGAAGTACATGTACTAATAATAATACTATACATTATACGATAATAATCTTATAAAATACATTAATAGTAATTATATCTAATATTGATATGATATTATTTAATAATAATTATTATATTTTATAATAATCATAATATAATTTAGCAGTAATTATAGAAAAGAAAAATCATCGCATTGTAATATAATACAAGTTATATATAAGAATAATCATATAACATAATAATTATAAATAAATAACATAATTATAAATCAATAACATTATGTAGAAATCTTTATAAAAAATATATATATAAACTTTTTTATAAATAACGAATATTATATAATTATTTCATAAAATAGTAATTTTATTTTTATATTTTATTAATAAAATAATTACATAATATGTATTAAAATTAATAATGAATATAAATTAAAAAGTTAGTTATCAAGGTAACCTTATTGTAATGTTATCGCCCATCTTGGCGAACATAAACAACAACTTGTCGCGTGCCCCATGATATCAAACTAGCACCAAAGGATTGTCAGATACGTTCAAACAATCCGATGTGCTGCCGATGTCAGCTAAAGCAACGACGACCCGTGCCATCAGATCCTCCTCTGTAAACACCAGCGTTTCATATACAAGCGATTTCATGTGGCCCCAGAAGAAGTAATCCAAAGGATTAAGATCCAGAGAGCATGGAGGCCAACAACAGGTCCGCCGCATCCAATTCACCCCAGGAATATGTAGCAAGGAGGTGGTTTCTTCATCGTCCTCCCGATGGCTACTGAAATAGCTATTTCTACCGACTGAACGTGGTTTGCGACTCCATGTTCTATGGCGATTTGTCGCCCCCATGCTGCCTGCTATCACCTCTCTGAATATGTCAGTCGAATTCGGCAGCAATCTTTATTTTAACCTTTTTTATCACGATAAATGTATACTTTTATATAATTACTATGGAAAGTTTGTATTAAAAATATAAATAAAAAAAGGGAAACATTTTTATTTTTACAACATCGATATTTTATAAATTTATGAGAAAAAGACCAGGCGTTATTATAATTCTGAAGAGAAACTATTTTGGCGACTAGGCACCTTTCTTTATTGTTGTAAGGGAGAGCATCATAAAGTTCAGACGCCCTCCCCCCTCACCCTCCGACTTCAGATATGATTAAAATGCTTCTTTTTAAAGCACACACACATACAAAGCAAAAGACTTATTTTCAAGTACGGTTAAAAAATAAAAGTCGAAAACCCCCTACGGAGAAACACTGTTATGTAAATTTACTTTAAAGTGATTTTGGAAAAGAAAAAAAAAACCTATTTTAACAGAAAATAATAATCGTCTGATAGCAATAAATATCGTTAAAAAATAAAAGACGTGTAATGGACAGAAGGAAATAACCTAAATTCATAAGATCGAGTTTTATTTTTCTCTCGTAGCAATAACCCGCCCGTTTTGCTGGGTTTTTCATTATATTGTGTATGTTTAAGTTACTTTTATCTAAATAGTCCTATCATAAAGCTCTCTCTCTCTCTCTTATTGTATCGAAAAATATTCCTCTAGATTTCGCCCCTTGATTTAAAAATGACAAGACTTTAATTTCTAATACTGTATATTTATCTTTTACTCTTCCGTAGCTCCTCCCCCCACTCCATCCCCTTTTTGGTGTTGATTTTTACGAACGCCATTTTGGGCGCCTTTTTATTTAACAAAACAAACATTCCTCAAAAAGTCCCGCTTAAGCCAGACCTTAGGGAAGCGATTCCAGGAAGATGTAATCTTAGCGGATCTCTATAGAGCAAAAGAAATATATTGGCCGAATTTCAAGTATCTATATCTTATAATTAAAAGCGGGAATTTTTACCTATAATACCTCACAACTCCCTTTGAGGTAAATTTTCGTAAAATCCGTTCTTAGTGGATCTCTATTCAACAAAAGAAACATGTCTGCCAAATTTCATATCTGTATGTCTAATAGTTCTGGAGATATCATGATGATTGAGTGAGTGAGTCAATTTTATCCATTATTTATATTGATAGTAATGAAAACACGGCCTTTTTTTCTAATTCTAAATACTAAACTTTTAATTTTTTAACACTATTTTATGCTTCACTTGTGTGTGACGGAATCTTTGAGCTCCATTTTTACCCACTATAAAAGGTCAGATTAATTGGAAGTTTTGCTCACTTGACCAGAACCGATGACAATACAATAATTTAATAATTTTGTTCCATGTCATGATCAGGATCATCAGGATTAGCGATTTTCCATTTTCAGATTCCATCCCGCATC
Source organism: Trichonephila clavata (assembly GCA_019973975.1). Taxonomy (NCBI): domain Eukaryota; kingdom Metazoa; phylum Arthropoda; class Arachnida; order Araneae; family Nephilidae; genus Trichonephila; species Trichonephila clavata. The sequence continues at coordinate 100,689 of BMAO01004965.1, forward strand.
TGGCAACTAATTTCAGATCTCATTTCCAGATTTGGCGACGAATTCCAGATTTGACGAATAAAAGATTAAGTTACAACTTAGTTCGATTAACTATAAAAGGGTATTTTTTAGTTTTTTTTTAAACCGCAATTTATTTGTTAATGTTTCTTTTTCACATATCATTTTTAAAATATACTATGAAAAAGAAACGAATTAGAATTTTTAAAATCATGAATGAACGAGTGTCTTTTTTTTTCTTTTGATTCACCAACCAAACATGCTTTCCAAAATGTCTCACTCTCTAATACCAGACTCGACACTCAACATTAGAATTGCATGTTCCCAGTCAATTCAGCCACCATAGAACCTTAATCACCGAAAAGTTCCTGGAACGAAAGCGCTAGAAAAATCCGGAGAATCATTTAGAGTCATTTATTTTATGCTTTCTCTCTCCATCTCTGTCTGTTTTGTTACAAAAATAGCAAATGCTTAATCGTTAATCCGCGTCCGACGGTGTGATAATTTGTTTTTTCTTACTCATCCCTCACTGCGTTTCGCTTCCAAGAAAAACTCGTGGCAGTTCCTCGTAAAATTGTCTGCAGTCACGTGGTCATTACGTCACGGGAATCGACGTCACAGGATTTGTTCGATTACGTCATCGGGAGAACTCGCCCACGTAAATCGAGACTTGGTGTGTATGTACATGAAGAGTTTTTGTTTGGAGAGGGGCTACATTTGGCGACTAAGTATATGTTTCCTGGCAGGGTAGACGCCATCTTTTTTGAACTAGTTATTGAGATGTCTGGCAACTTTCAAGGACAAATACTGTAAATATTTTTCTAAAATTGGGTGAAAAAAGATTTTATCTGAAAATTAAAACCTGAGATTTAGATGTACATTTTATAAATTGATAAAATCATCAAATTTGGAATGAATTACATTATTTATTTTATTAATATAATCCAAAGCTTTATATTTTGCAGGGACGTAACGTGCACCCTTTCATCACGGGGGGCCGGAATTTAGAGAGACCAAAGCCTGACTGACACCAAGTACCCTTTGTAAGATCTGGTTAGGGGCCCAAAACCAGACTTTGTAGGGACTCTAATATTCTCCGTTACGCCACTGATAGATGGGCAATGATTTTCTATCTTGCGGTTAAGCAAAAATGGGAAAATCAGAGGACAATCAAACTGTTTTAATACTTATTATATAAAATATGTATACATTCTTTTATATTACTATTCTGTATCGCCGCACCAATCTTGTGAGTGAGTGAACATTAATATCGCACTGTTCAGCTACACCAGGGCTTTTGGCGACAGACCTCGTAATTTTGGACTATGATCAAGTGACGAGGACGACACCTGAGATAGCACCCCTCTCCTAGCTACCACACCAACGGAATGACGTATGAGCCCTCAACAGATTTAACGTACATCGCTTCCATACACAGCGGGTCTTCAGTGGTACCAGGCTTGAACTAATGACACGCCACAGCCACGAGTCCGTTACCTTGACCACTAGGCTACCGCGCGACTTCGCTATAATCTTGTAAAGTAGTAAGAGTTCCAGGGCTCTGAAAAACAGAGTTTGGGGACCACTCGTGTTAAGTCTAAGTTGAATAGTATGGACTGTTTAAAATAACATACTTATTTATAATTATTGTAAAGTCCTGATCTCGCCTTTTATACAAAACAAAATATAATTTCTAAATAAAGATTGATAGAGATAACTGTGTTTGTTTAATGATTGTAAGACTACAAAGGCGGGATGGAATACTAATTTCTATAAATCTTTGTTTTGAAGATATTAAATATGGATCATATACAGTAATACCTCGACTTATATACGCTACTCCAACTTACACGAACACAGAGTAATACGATTTTCAAATCTCGTCAATTCATCTTTTGTTTGAGAAAAAAAAAATGGCAAAATTGGTAATGGGATTGAAGAAGTTGTCGATATTGCCAGGCGAATAAATTTAGATATGGATAGTGATGACGTTTAAGAACTGCTGGATTCCCACCATCAGAAACTGGCAAACGATGTGTTCATAGAAATGCATGAGCAAGAGCAAGACATTGAAGAACTTGAGCCTGTAGACCCAGTTAGTCAGATCGAATGACGGTTGGGAATTTGAAAGAAAGTCTTGTAACGTGTGTATTCTTGTTCTTCTTACTAATAGTCCTCTTCGAGGAAAATGGGTCTTTAAATTTATACTATTGAAAACTTCCCTCCAAAAAAGAAGATGGGAGTATGTAAATTAAGACTTGTATATAAGGAGTAAGCTTTCGAGTTAAGAGAGAGAGAGAGGTTAGACTGCTAACGGACAGCAGTGACTGATTAGCGTGAAGCTAGGCAAGAGAACTTCGTTACTTATTTGATTAATATAAAGATTGACGATTTGGTTAGTTAAGCGTTAAATTTGGATTAGATCGAATTGAGTTAGAAGGCATATTTGTTTCGACGTAATTTATCCAATTTACTGTTTTCTCCCACGATTGCTTCACATATTTAGTAATTGGTGCATTTCTAAGTTGGAGTTGTTGAATTTGTGTCGTAATTGAGAATAGTTAATAAATAGAATTTGTATTGACTGTGGCTAATCTTCCTTCCAACCCTCTCACACTATGGGATGACACGGGCAATCCCTTACAGCCTCAGTTTAATTAAAAAGGGGTTATAAATTTTAGAATATAGATTTCAACGAAAAGAGTATTTTTTCAACAAAACAAGTAATATAAAAAAATTATTAACATGCAATGAGGAAGTTTTAAGGGAAAATATTCTTTGAGCCGCGCGCGGCGAACTATTTTGTTAGACTTTATGAAACCTACATCTAAGTAATTTCGGTTTGCTGTTTTGTATTTGTGTTACCTAAAATTTTGTTAAGCATGTTTTCTAAATTGTTATTTTCTTTCGTTTCCGGCCCAATTAAAAATAATTTATGTGTATTTTTATGTGAAATTATACCCCGACTTACGCGGTTATCACTCAGTCCGCCTATCGCGTAAGTTCGGCGTATTACTGTATTTCATTTTGAAATATAGACCAAGTTTCGACTCTATATATCGTTTCCGCTAAAGTAAGGAAATCAAGAGTAATTTCTATTCAGTCTACAAATACGTGATAGATATATAGTAGAACGTCATTTATGCGAATCAATTGGGACAGGACACCGTTCGGATGCGCGATTGTTCGGGTAACCGAAAACCGAATGCAATTCATGCAGTATATGAAACCGGACACTATACGAATATTGAAAATCATCACATGCGGGAAACGTGCTTGAAGAAAAAGCAAAAATAAGTGCAAAATGTCGCAATTTTACCTTTATTGTAAAAAAATAATCACTCATTTTTCGCTGTACCATTGTACACCTTCGTTTCTTTGCTACAAGGTCTCTGATTCCCTCGAGCAGCAGTAGTTGAGCAGGACAGCACTCTGATTGTTGTTCGTGCCACTCCATAGCTGTCTCTAACGCAGAAATACGTCTGCATTTGATGGACTCTTGCTACTTTCGTTGTTGTTGACTACGTCTTCATCCGTTTCATCGTCGAAAGGGTCGGATTTTTCTTGCACGGAAGTCACAATCCCATCATCATTTTGCATTTGAAATCCACAGTCTTCTGCATTGCATGTTATCCAGGTTTCTACATCAACGAGACTCAACAAAAGAGCACGTATATACCCCCTCAATTGGAAGCAAACTGACCTAATATTCCGCGCAGATGTTTACCAAATCGCACCACTGAAATTCCCCAAATATCCCTCACCTTGGGTTTTCCCGTCACTTTTTGGCCTCACGCGAAACAACTGTTGAGCATTGCACTGTTCCAAAACGTATCCGGACTTTGGTCGGGATATTTGACGCTTCGGATAATAAACGTTCGGATAAACGACGTTCTAGTGTAGTTACACACGAAACAATATGAAATACTTGCAATTGATATAATTTTGATGGAATAAATGATGACTAAATTTAATTTTTCTTTCATAAAAATTGAACGTGAACGCTGCAATTTGATTTTGCTTTGCGGCCTGTTTTTGAAAGATGAGGACTATGTAATCCTATTTTTTAAGTTAAAAGCTGTAAACATTTTTACCTTGAAAAAGAGCTCTTTTAGACAAAAATATTTTTCTTTTTTTTAAATATTTTATTTGTTATTATCTTTTCGCTTTTTGTTCCAGCGTTTTGATTGACAAAAATGAGTCTGGAGTGGAGTTTTTAAAATAAAATTTCGTAAGTTTAACAAATAACTCTGTCAATGCATGAGAAACTTTTTTTAACTCATCATATCACAAAAAAAATCTTCTTTCTTAAACTTTTTTTTCATTCAAAATGACTATTTGTTTTCTCTCTTTCATTGATTTTTTTTTTTGTATATAGCTTTTTTTTTACAAAAAAAAAAAAAAAAAAAATGCGATTTCTTGGTTCTGAATTCTTTTTTTATGAAATATTATTTTGTAAAGTGAAGTGTTAGATTTAATAAAGGTTATGTTTGTCTGTTTCAAAAAAGTTACTTATTTCTAAAAAAAAAAATTCGTTCTAATTTAATAAAAGATATTTTTATCTTACATACAAAGTTCAAACACTTTAAATTTTTAAAATAATTATTAAAATTTTAAGCACTTTTATAAAGTTTATTTCGCTTTAATTTATATATGATTGTATAAAATTTACTATTTAAATACTTAGCTAATTTTTGCATAAATTATTAAATTGCTTACATCTTAAAAAATGTACTCCGTACATTTCCGTAAATAACATTGTTCTTTTCTTTATAAAACTTTTAAAATTTATTGATTTATCAAAAAAAAATTTAAACATAAATTGAATTACAGTTATTTTGACTGTATATTTATATTTTTTTTTATTATACATTTTTATTACAAGAAATATAAGCTTCAAGACTAAGAAAACTAATTCAGAATTTTCGTTAAAATCACGGTATCTATATATGCATTTGAACGAATCTTATTACCTATTGGTTTATTTAAGAAGCAAACTGTCCTAGTTACTTTATTATTTATACATAATTTCATTGTTTAATTGATTCAGGGACATATTTCAAGAATATTTTTTTTCATCAATTTTATATATTTCGTATCTCCTAAACCGATAATTTTGCAACTATTTATTCATATCCGTTGCCAATTTTCCTACAAAAATAAACGAAATCCACAAAAACATTCTAGAATTCGACAGTAAATTATAAATATAATTAATTCTTGATTTTAAAAATTTTCAAGTAAAAATAAATATTGATTTTAACGCTTTAGAATTAATTATCTTACTTTAAAAGTATTTTTCCGAAAACTGTGTAATTTGTTAGTCATTATACACATAAAATGCTATATACAAGCACTTAATACATAACAAATAAAAGAGTAAAAAGATTTCATGCTATTTTCTTTAAAATGGTTTTATATGTAGAAAATTTTTAAAAAATGGTACAATATCTTTTTGTAACAAACCTAAATATATTTGTTATAGCAAAGTTACTTTTGCCCTTTTAACTTCATAAAAGAGGCAATGAAATTACCAGAATTTGACTCAGAGAATGAAGTAAAATCTGTATTTGGTTATGACATTACATTAGCAGATTGAGTACTGAGAATTTTAAATATTACTTTTAGGTAATGAGAAAAATTCTTGTATGTATGAGAGTTTTCCTTTCGTGTCCGATACAATTAAGAAATAGATTACGTGACTTCCATAAGTAATGGTAAATAGTAAATTAAAATATTTGGAAAGCATACACTGCATTCTGCTGTATCTTTTCCTAAAATGAAACATTTTGAACATATTCTACTTTAAACTATTCCCAATCGAGAACAATTTAATTTTTCTTTATTTGAAGCTTAAATTTCTTTTTATGAAATAAAACATGTGCCAAATATAAAGTACTTTTTAAGCTACATATTGAAATAATGCCTTAATTTTATATATTGGTTTGTTGTTCTTGGTTTTTGGTTTCAGAATTTTTCCTTTCTCAGTTATGCAGGATATTTAATATGCCCATTATTTCTTATCTATTGATTTTTATAATACAAACTCTGACAATAAAGTTCGGTGAATAGTCCTGTAACACTAACGTAGATGAAATATTAACGAAAAATACCTTGCTGTCCTTCGAAGTAGTCACCTCCCATAACTATGCACCGCTCAGATCTGCTATACATGTCCTGGAAGCTTTGCAAGAAGTCTTCTTTTGGGATGGAGTTCGAAAGCCTCATCACGTTTCGTTGGGTGTTAGGAATATCGTCAATATCGATAACACGTTTTTCTCATCGCTAAATTCTGGGTATTTATTTGTCGCACGGATTCACGGTTAATATGTAGTTCATCAGCAGGGCCGATTTAAGCTCATTTCAGGCTCTGAGCACAGTAGATCTACAGGCCCCCTTGGCACTGGAGGATTGAAATTTATAACCAGAAAATATGGTTAATTCCAGCTTATCCGGGCTCTTTTGTACCCCTAGGCACCCGCTTCAAGCCTTCAATGGATAAACCGGCGCTATTCATCAGCTATCATGCGCACAGTTAATTGACGATCTTTAGAGACGGAGGTCGGCAGTCTTCAGCTACAGGGGTTGTCAGAAACACTTTCCCTACTTTTCGAAAACGGACGAACCACTCGTGCCCACACTTCATGGATAATACTTGATCTTCATAAATACGTACCAGTATCGCATAAGTTTCTTTTGGTGGCTTGCGAAGCTTCAAACAAAACTTTAAATGGATCTTTTGTTCATTCATTTTCCTGTTCTCAGTTAAGAACAATCGTACTAAACAAGCACTTTGTAAAACAAGTCTGTCACGGAACACAAATGGGTCTCAACTGAACAATGGGGGGGGGACAAATGGTCAACACCTGCCGCTAAGCATGTGCCACGTTTTGTTTCGCCAATGTTGCCAGATCAGCCGTTCTGACTTCATTTACCGAACTTTATTATCAGAGAGGTTGTATATATATATATATATATACGTAGTTCTTTCAAAAAGTTAGGTGACAAGAGCTCTGACGAGAGTGCAAATTACCCGTATGAATAAAAATTCCTCTGAAGATAACGAAGATCATTACAACATTCAAACGGGGCTGGTAGATGGTGCTGGTTCTCCAGTAACAAGTCTAATAATAAGTTAGAAGGGATGCGTTGACGAAAACATGGTCTGCGATTGCAATAAAATGTGAACCACTTTTTGCATTTAAAGAAAATTTTCTATATGAAATTCATCGGCAATTGGTAAAAGAGAGTATATGGTACAAGTGTTGAGTCACGAAGACAGGTGTGGTTTGGTTGCACGGAATTCGACTAAGGCAGAACAGATCTATAAGACGAATAAAGAGCGTTTTCTGTGGGAGGTATTGGACCATCCTCCTTACATTTCCGATCTTTCACCGTACGATTTCCATCTCAACGGATCTTTAAAGAAATACTTAGGAAGTTAGCATTTCAGAGCCGATGATGAGGTTCAACAAGCCGTCTTGAAGTGGTTGCATAACTTTGACGCTGATTTCAATTGTTTGGTGTACCAATGGAACAAATGCCTCGATAAGGATGGTGACTATGTAGAGAAGTAATCTGTACCTGTGCCTTTCTAGATTATACATATATTTTATTTACTCTCTAAAAATTTACTCTGTTTTTGTTGTTGTTAATGCCACCTGTCCGACGTAGTCAGATCGAGGACCAAGAAATTCATCATGGCATCGGGTTAGATTGTACATCCGTCCTTAACCTTGGCTTTGAGTACCATGCAGGTGACAGTGCGATTTGGCTCGTTTCCAGCTCAATTGAGAAAGAACACTTTGGGAGTGGTCAGGGGCCTTCCACCAACCTTACGTGAGGACTTGTGGCTCGACAGCTATTTAGAGTACCCCCATGCCACGAAGACACTATACATTTGCAAACAACCATGCCTTCTCCGGTATTCGAACCCAGGCCCTACGGCACAACAAGTAGCATCGCTAACCACTATACCGGATGGGCGACAAAGTTTACTCTAAATGGGCTTGTTACCTTACTTTTTGAAATCCCTTTGTAAATATACATTCAAAAGACCGATGCGAAATGACTACATCGTATTTGGCTACAAAACCATGATCATGACCGTTCAACTCTTTTTCTCACTCACTTTCTCTCTATTTATAAGTGTAGCTATTCTCTCTAGTATGTTCTCAGTAAATAGTAACATAAAATATTTTTTTTAAATAATCCAGGGTGAGAATAATTTTAGATTACCTTATAATATGAAAATAAGTTGTTGTTTTTTTGTATCGAAATTGTAACATTTCACTAATCATCTGATCTCCCAATGCTTCTAAATTATTTTTTACACGTTATAATATTCTTATTTTACAGTCCTCTTAAACTTTTTTGTTTTTAATTAAATTTCGTGATTGAACTTTTTCTATGATGACCAAATAAGTTCGGAATTCTTAACAGAAATAATATACACACTTTTAAAACAATGCATTCATTAAAAAAAAAATTTTTTTTAATAGAAAATTTGATCCTACTTGTCAGTTTTGTTTTTCGGGGTTTGTTTTAAATCTTCCGGTGATTTTTTTTTATAAATTAAAAAAATTGAGAGTAAACTTTTCTTCACCCCCCCCCCCCCAATTCGTCTTGGAAGGTCACCAAATGATGTTCTAAGTGACTCGGAAATCGTGGAGGGGTTTTGTTTTAAAATACTAATAATAGAGAGAGAGAGAGTCGAAGAGCTGACGCCTCTTTGTGCTCATAATTAAACGAAACAGCTGCACATTTTATCTTTGGCTGAAGCTGTTCAACTTCCGCAATATATTCGGAAATAGAGGTTACATAAAGATTTCGTAACACTCCCTACGTCTAACTTATGTGTGGATTACTTGATCCTACTAATATATTCACTATTCCTGAATAAATTATTGTAACTAATTAAAAATATATGATAGTCGCTGCAAAAAAAAAATTTATCGTGTTTGAAGCTGAAATAGTTTAAAAATACATCTTCAAGGGATTAGTACTATTCCAATTTTGATATACTGAGTTTCGAATTTAAAAATCAGCGAATCATGAGTTCAAGTCTAGATTCCAGCAACTTCGATCATCCTCTTGTTTTATCATACTACATGTTAAGTTTAACTCTGACAAAGAAATTCCCCGCACATTTATGATGTGAGATTTTAGTTGAAATAAATACAGGGAGATTTTTTAAAAACTGACACTATTCAGAGAAACCTGTCACTCGATCTTACAACCGCAGCGGCACCAAACTTGGTATTCAGACTAATAATGATATGAAAGTAAGACTTCGTAAATAAAAAAATTAGTCCCAAAAATCGCCGATAGGGATATTTATGGCACGGTTGCAGCTTACCAAACCGTGAATCTGCCTAAAACACGGGAGTTAAAGCAAAACTGAAATTTATGCTTTCTTGTGCGACAACAGCGCCAGTGATTTGGGCTGTAAAAACATGTAGACAGCTTCGATGAATAGTATTCTCAACTGAAGTGAGACAACTCAAGTGAATATCAGAATTGCATTACTAGACCATGCATTACTGGTAAAGTTGCATTAGCCAGCTTAGCATTAGACAGAAGCTACCTAAGAGCAGAGACGTCTTAAGACTTTTTGAGGCCCTGGGCCCAGGGAAGATTTTTCAACGCCCTGGGCCTCTATGCAAAAGTAGGCCCTACGTAAGATCTTTAAAAGTGGACAGTATATAGCATGCATTGTCAAATACTCGTACAAACGGTGATTTTAAATAAATAAATCTGCATGACTCACAATCTCTAAAAATCTTGGAACAAATTGACTCGACAGATGGGCGCATTTTGACTAAATGAGTTCAAAGATTATATTTAGTACTAAACCTAGGCATGGACAAAGGTCATCGCCTAAAAATACAGTCTTACTATTGCCAGTTGACATGCACAGTGCTGGTTTAGGCTCATTTCGGGCCCTGGGCACAGAAAATCTACAGGCCCCCTTGGCACTGACGGATCGAAATTTATAGTCTAGCTTATCAGGGTCACACAATGGGGGCCCACCCCAAGCCCCGAATGGATAAACTGGCACTGGACATGCAGTTTGAAATTCCCTGTTTTTCGGAGAATATGTGCGGAAATAATATTTGACACCCTCCCCCCTTAAAATTATACGGATTATGATCTTATTAAGACAGAGTCGAGAAAGAAACGAGGCCTCCACCGAGGGCGTGGCTCTAGGACTGGGCCCAGTTGGCCCATGCCTTAAGACGTCCCTGCCTAAAGGAGCGAAATCGCTTGGTACTTTGAAAGGTATTAAGAAGTTCGAAGAAACAGAATCACACACACTGACTATTCGCCCTGGCAGAGGTAATCACTGGAAAAATCGATGTTGGTACACATGTCATAGACAATGTGGAATATTCCTTGTGACCTATTGCGTACAGCTGCAGAAAATATCATACAGATAATGCCCGAACGAATGGGGGTTTTATTGAGTGTGGTCGAGTTCCTCGCCGGAGAAGAGAATGTAGTGATTTCACTCTTGTTCTGTATGTGTTATTAGGGACATTTTAAGACTGCTTGAGGCCCTGGGCATAGAGAAATCCTTAGATTTTTTGAGGCCCTAGTCCCCTTTGAAAGAGGCTCTTTGAGAGTAGGCCCTACCTGAAGTCTTTAAAAGTAGACAATATATAGCATGCATTGTAAAATGCTCGTTCCAACGGTGATTTGAAACAAATGTGCACGACTTGCAATCTCAAAAACCTAGACACAAACCGATTTCTGCATTTCGACTAAATGAGTTGAATGATTGCTTATGGTATTCGGCCTAGGCCTAGATATGGACACGGTCATCACATAATAATATGCAGTTTTGCCACTTTTGCCAATTGGCATGCAATTTGAAATTCCCTGCTTTTCGGAGAATATGTACATCAATAATACAGGGCGTGGGTTAAAAGTATCCAAAAGTAATGGTTTATTATTACGGAAACTACCCATCAGAATGTTCATGTGTGGTTTGGAAAACTCTCCGAGACATTTTGGGTCTAGAACGATCGGACGCACGTGCGCGCATTATTCGGCAATCGCAGACAATAAACTTATTACACTGACTTCATTATTAAAGCTGTGGACGCCACAGTAAAAGGTGCAGTGCGTACTTTGATTAACGGAATTTAAATCAGTCGTGCATGTGCAGTGACGTGTTCGAACAGAATGGTGTGAACGTCGTTACTGGCTTGCCTAATAGACCTATTAAGACTCCCACAAAATGAATCACGCACACGATCAACAGTGTCTTCTATCACGAAAATTTAAGGAAACTTGACAATTTGAGATACCAAAGGTCCCGTATCCTTTAAAGTTTTTTCCCATTGGTGGATAGATTTTGATCTCGGATAGTCAACATTCCATTCTGTTCGAACACGTCGCTGTACACGCGTGGCTGATTTAAATTCTGTTAACCAAAGTACGCACTGCATCTTTTACTGTGGCTTCCGCATCTTTACTAAAGAAGTCAGTATCAAAAATGTTTATCGTTTGCGATTGCCGAATAACGCACGCACGCGCGGCCGATCGGACTAGGCCTAAGAAATCTCGGAGAGTTTTCCAATCCAGGGATGTAAACAGTTTATTATATTCTGATGGATAGTTCCGTAATAATAAGACATTACTTTTGGATACTTTAAGCCCAGACATTTTGTATTTAATCCCATTAAAATTAACCGGATCATAATCTTATTAAGATAAAGTCAAGAACTAAACGAGGCCCCCACCAAAAGGTTAGGCCCTGGGCCCGGGACCAGTTGGCCTGTACCTTAATACGTTCCTGTGTATTATTATTATTTTCTTTTTTTGTAACAATTTTTGCATTGTACATCGCCTTAATTCTTCTGTTGACGACTTTTGGGACTACCTTATTTACTCGAATCTAAGCCACCATCGACTCTAAGCCGCTTCTCAAATTCTCATAATGTTTTTGTGAAAAAAATTTACCATTGATTCTAAGCCGCACTCCCAATTCTCTACACGTTTTTGAGAAAGAATGCAAAAGTTTGTGTAAAAGGTTCATTAATATCCGATACTTAAAGAAAGTTTTAAAAAAATTTTAATGAGAAATAATAAGTTAATAATTAATTTATTTTACCAGTATTAAATCTTTCAAATACATACATGAACCTTTAATTACTCCAAACGTTAGCGTCATGTTTTGAAAATGATTCGTCACACTCCCATCCTAACAGCTGACTTCGTAATTGGTGCAGGCGTCGCCCTTTTTCCCACATGGCATCATCTTCCGTGCCATCCAATGAATTTGTTATACAACATTTTTTTAAAGAATGTTTTACAGAAAAATGTAAAAGAATTATTTAAGACTGTGACCATTCAGAAGCAAAAATTATAGCATTTTGTATACACCATCGATATATATGTATTTATTTCATCCGCGTCAAATTTTCAATGCACGCTACTCTGTTTCCATTTTTTTCTACGTATAAAATTGCCTCCCTTTTCATAATTGCGTCATAGTGAACTCGCCTTGAATCTATTACCAATATTTTGTAATGTTTAGGTGATTAAAAAGAAAGCGTATACAAAAACAAAAACAAAAATTCCGAAATACGAACAGACAACGATGTTCAGGATAGACTGAATACCGAAGATAAACTGCGGAATGGGTTAAGTCATCAATGCAAGTGGCTACACACTGTGGCGCACACAAGGGGGGTGTCCTGTGGGTCCGGACACCCCCCCAAAGCCCTTGAATTTTTTTCGATTGATGATAATCCTATATATATATATATAACATAAAATTAGATTAAGTACTTGTAATTAACAATTTATTTATCTATTAATGCTAATTATTAATTCAATAATTTATTTTTTACTGTTTTTTGTTTACAAAATCGACAAAATCAGAAGAATCATTTGATGTTGTCTTGAGGTATGATACGAGTTGGGGAATTTTCAACCATTGACTCCCCCCTTGAAAAAGTTTTGTGTGCGCTACTGGGCTAGAATGTCACATTTTTTCTTTTGAAAGGGATAGAAACTTAATTTATCCCATCCAACTAATATTTTACTTTCTATTCTAAGCCACACACGATTTTCAGTGGCATCAACATAGAAAGTGCCTTAGATTTGAGTAAATACGGTAATTTTTTTAATGGAATTCTATTTCCCATTTCGTCATTCGTCTCAATACTAAATTTAGAGTCATTTCTTTTGTTAGTTATAGCTACATGTTGCTATGAATAGTATCAGTTTTAAAAAAAAATCACCCTGTATACTCATCCTCCTTATGTTGTGAGGTGTGATGCGGCACGTGTGTGTGTTTACTGTTATTTATAGTTGCTTCATTTTTTCTAAATATAATTTATTTCTGTTTTCATGGTTCTGCTTTTTCTAGAGAGCTTTAGATCATTCTCAACAACTTTATCGACATTAGTACCTGATGCCATTCTTGAAAACAGTTGATAAAGAGAGTTGAAGTTTGAAATCCCTGCTTTCTAAAAGAGAAATTATCTCTAATAGGATCACACACACAATTCATGACGGTCACGTGATAAAGACAAACACGTGTTCTAAATTACATTCAAAACAGACATTAAACCAATTGTACTTGTTGTATTTCTAAAACTCAGATAAAATTTCAAATTTCGTCATTGGGTAAAGGTGTTAAAATGTTGGAAAAAATATTTTTGTTCAAAAAGATTTCAAAATTTTGAACGAAAATCTTATTTTTATGCATGTTCTTTTAAATAAAACTTTGTTGTCAATTATAATAAGAGAAAGTTTCTGAAAAGAACAAAAGTTGGCGGCAATGAAGCGCATTAACCAGAAACACATTATTCTTTTTGTGTTAATATGACGTCACATGAGTTCTTGAACTGATTGGCTAAAAACACGTGGTTGTCATTGTCATGTGACTATCTTATCAACTCTATGCCCTTTTTTTATGAATTTAACTTTAGATACAGATTCATTTCAGGAAATGTAATCAGTAATTAAACATTATGATAACGATTCTACTAATTTTTATGTCTTTCGCGATATCCAGACAACTACAATATATATTAACGTGCAGCTTTATAGTACAACTTAAATTAAACTCTCTCTCACACATGCACACTCTACATGTATTAAACAATCAAAAATAGAGAATTGTTTCCAAGTCTCTTTTACTATCAAGAACTCTCAAGGTTGAAGAAATTTCTAAGGTTTAATGTAATGTTGATAATCTGCTTGTGTTCAAAAAAATTTTAGAAGGAAATTCAAGTATCAGAACTTTAAAACTGCATAAAAATAATCGACATAAAAAGAGACCTTACAATATTTTAAATTAGAATATAATCCAATTTATATTACTTTGAAAGGAAAAATTCGAACACAAGTTAGTTAAGAAATTGAAGGGGGGTTTCACAACAGATTAAATTTGCAATTCGAAATATACCGAATTCGGCTGCTGAAAATATAAATATTTTAATTTTGTTTTAATCTACACTGCTGGCCACACAAAATTCAACACCCTGAAGGAAGCATGCAAGCCATGTAAAATTTACATCATACGTTGAGGGCAATAAAATATGCAAATCATTAGCATTATAACGCAGACGCACATCAAGGGCGACCGTAGCGCCACACGCAAGAGCTACATAATGGGAGAACATAATGGCAATTTGAAATACAATTTTTTTTTTCATAAGCTGTTTACCTATGCCTCGTGGAAGATATTGAGCGTCTTTTTCCGAATTCAACCTAGGAAGAATAGTAGCCTATAAGAATTGCGGATTCAGAGAAATCGGTCAACGTGTTAGACGAAACCAAGCAAATGTAATGCGGATCTGTCATCACTGGATGCTGGAGGAAACGAGGCCGATCACACCCACCTCATTGCAAAACTGCCCTTGTTGACAGGCGTATTGTGCACACAGCAGTGATGGATCACGCAGCCACATTACGAATCATAGCACTACAGATTCAGTCTGTTACGCATCATTCGATGTCCGCTCGTACCATTCGACGCCATTTGCAGCTGAGTGGAATATCCGCAAGACATTCATTGCTTCGTTTACCTTTGACTGGAAAGCACAGGCGTTTGCGCCGCCCATGGTGCGATGATCGGTGGGCATGGACAACGAAATGGAATAATATTGTGTTTAATGATGAATCCCGTGTTTGCCTTTAACATCACGATGGTTGGATTCGAGTTTGAAGACATCGTAATGAGAAACTGCTGAACTGTTGCGTTATGCCTTGTCACACTGGTCCTGTACCCAGTATCATGTTTTGAGGTGGTATTGGATTTCACTGCCGTACCCCTATAATACGCATGCCTTTACACTGAACAGCGAGCACTACATCTCTGACGTGTTGGAGCCCGTGATTCTCAGATACATTCAGTACTTGCCATCAGCCATATTCCAACAGGATAATGCACGACCACATGTAGCACGCAATGTTCAAGAGTTCTTTACCCATCAGGTTGAATTGCTTCCTTGGTCTGCTTGCTCTCCCAATCTATCGGGAATTGAAAACGTGTGGTCCATGCTTTCATAACGACTGGCCCAAGATACACGACCCGCTGGTACACCAGATCAAC
Source organism: Trichonephila clavata (assembly GCA_019973975.1). Classification (NCBI taxonomy): domain Eukaryota; kingdom Metazoa; phylum Arthropoda; class Arachnida; order Araneae; family Nephilidae; genus Trichonephila; species Trichonephila clavata. The sequence continues at coordinate 116,260 of BMAO01004965.1, forward strand.
TTTGGCAATATCTGGAAGATGTATAGACTGCTGTACTCCAAGGATACATCCAAAGCTTCTTTGATTCTCTGCCGAGGCTTGTGGCAGCTGTTATAGCCAACAATGGAGGCTACACTTATTGATTTTGTCAGCAGCCACACGTCACAAGAAGCTGTAATTTTAGTTGTTTAATCTTTGAGAAACATGTTATCTACCAAATAAATTTCACTGTGATATGTCTGTTCTTTCTTGGTGTTTCATTTTGTGTGGCCAGCAGTGTATTAAAAAACAGTTAACTTTTAATAATCCATTTTATGTAACATAAACATAAATAATTTTTTTAGATATATAGATATGACAGTACATTTAAAAAGTCATCATTTTGCCCAAAACATTTAGACTCTAGTATGTATTGTCCCCGAACTATTTTTTTCCAACTCTGATTCAAACCGAAAAGGATGTATGAAGCGATTCACATCTCGAAATCTCGGGAACTATTAGACCCACATAGTTGAAATTTAACAGGTATGTTTATTTCGTTGGAGTAAAGATTTACTAATAATGAGTTTCTCGTAAATCGGCTCACAAGGGGGAGGGGGTTGCAGAGCATTACAGATACTACATTGGTGTTCAAAATTAAAAGAATTTTCAGATTTAGTTGATTATCTCTAGAACTACTGGACAGACTTTAATGGAATTTGGTATGTACATAGGGTTGAATAATGCAAAAAATAACTGTTGTACGCATGATCACGCATAACATTCATCTGAGTCAGAAGGTATGAAACAGCAGCTGCAGAATAGAATTAAAAAATATTTAATAGGGAGTATGGTTTTACAGTTAATATCCCTCATTCAACAACTCTTCTTTCATCCTTGGATGGTTCTTGGAGGGAGATTGCAAGTTGCAATTTCCCCCTCAGATCGTTCTAGGTATGCTCTATAGGTGAGGATGTCTGGCTATCTGGCTGATCAATCCATCCTAGCAAATATCCTTACTTCTTATAAATTCTTTGACCAGATGAGCTTTATGTGGCCTCCCGTTGCCATCCATTAAAATAAAATCAATACCAACTGCACCCCTGAAAAGGAGAACATAGGGCTCCAAGACCTTATCCTGATACTTCACTGATATTGCAGTGCCCCTTTCAAAGACATGGTGGTATAAGCGACCATCCAACGGGATGCCTGCCCAGATCATCAAGCTTCCGTTGCCTTAATGGTCTATTTCTTGGACATTGGATGGCAGGTAACAAGTCCCTATCTCTCTCCATGAATAAGTACGGCAAGAATTACTAGTTAGGCTGGACGGGGATTCATTAGTGAAGAAAACGGTCATCCATCGATCCGTGTTCCAATTATGCTCTCTGCACCATTTTAAACGGACTCCTCTGTTCGCAGAACTGAGAGGATACAAACAGCCCTCTCTGATGAAGTCTTCTAGAAACAGTCACCCTTGAAACTCGGGTTGATGGGGCTACATGCAGCTCACGAGAGAGCAGTGAAGCTGTAGCATCACTGCTACTCGCTATAATGGACCAAATGACGATCTTCTCTGGTCGTCGTGGCTCTTGGACGACCTTAACCAGGCTTTCTCTCGACGGATACGATATCCTGGAACTGTTTTCGTAAGTGGAACACAACACTGGACGTTATTTGAATTATTTACAAATCTGGATTTGATACTGGCTTGTTTCTTGCCTACCCACAATTATCCACCTTATTCCTCCATTTAAATATTGGTGGTTAATCATTTTTACTGTTTAAATTTTAATTTAATCGATCGCTGCCAAAAAAAAAAAACCAAGAAATTTGGTGAGGTGTGTTGGCGAATGAAGTACTGATTTTTGGCACGCGCGCTTATAGATCCTGTTACTCGATTAGTTCTGCCCACGTATACAATTACGTATTAAAAACATAAAATATGCATCTTTATTTCGAAGCTTTATTTTTATTTTTACAATTTGCATAAATTTTTTTATGAAATTCAACAAAATATGCAAATTTTCTTAATTTTAACACCAGTGTAATTTCCGTCTTGGAGCTTTAAAACCGAAAGATTTCAAAGACTGTCAGGCATTTGTATTTCATTTACAGATTTATTGAGGATGAGTTTTTTAGAAATAAACTCACAAAGAGGAAGGAGGGTTGCGTGGGTGTTTTAATGCATAAAAAATTTCGTTTTTGAGCCTATTAGACTTATACACTTGACATTTGGAAGACATATTTCTTTTGCATAGAAGAGATCCGCCAAAAAAGGGTTTGGGGAAAATTGATTCATAAGGGGTTCAGAAAGCAATTGATATTTTAGAAATTTTTGACATACATACTTGAAATAAGGCCAGGCATCTTTCTTTCGTTGAGTAGAAATCCGCTAAGAACGAGTTTTGCGAAAATGGACTACCAATAAGGGGTTTGAGGGGTCATTATCGACTAAAATTCCTGCTTTTGAGCCTACTAGATCCACAGATTTCAAATTTAGCTATCATGTCAATTTCGTTGTGTAGGAACAGATTTCGACTGCGGCATAAAATATATTTTTTTAAACATTTATAAACCCCGTGCTCCAGCAATGTATAACACGGGGGCTAACAACACAGACAGAAGAAAGGATTACAACACAAACATCCATGCCTTCTCCTGGATTCGAACCCAGTCCCTACGGCACCGCAGTCAGCTTCACTGACCACTATACCGGATGGGCGGATAATATGCTTATTTGAGGTAATATTTTAAATTAATAGATGTACCTGAAGATTGCCGTGTTTTTGAACTTTATTTATTCCTTTTACTTCGTTATTTTATTTACTAAATCGGTTTTTTGTACAGTTTAATATGCAATTTAATTAAAACTATTCAGAACATTATTAAATTTTGACCTCATTAATTTTTTGTATCCTTTTATCTCGATTTCTATACTTTTCAATTCACCCGTGCGAAAAACGAGTATACCTACTACTTTTTATATATTTGAAATATTAATTTAAATAATGAATTCCTTCACATTAATTCCTCTTTGATAATAGTTTGTTCTAATACGAGTATCTTATTAGTTATAGAGAACACATTCCATAACTCTCTATTATTATTTATAATATATTTCTCATTACCCTAATACCCTATACGAATATCTCTTCCAGAATCTTCCATTAGCACCCCGAAGGTACTTGTTGCTCTTTTGGCGATCGAATTCTAGCTGTTCCGACAACCCGCCACCGACAAGGGTGTGGTGTGCTAAATTTGCTCCGGGAACTCAGCGCCAGGCTATTTTTAGCATCTCTGGATTGTGCCATGCTACTCGAAATAGCCCCTTGCTCTTTTCGCTAATGCCCGCTTCTTGTTTGTTGTTGGCAATCTTCCTTTATTGACAGTGTCAGCTTGTTACGAGGCTATTTGGGTGCCTCTTCTGTTGTGGCGGGGAGGGGGCTTCCTCTTCCAAGGGAATGGGAAGAATTTTCGCGGAACATTAGTCGCTTTTGGAGTGTCCTTCGATTTTGATTAAATATGTTATGAGAGTGTGCGATAATGTAAGTGTGATTCGACTGGACTGGCGTAAAAGGCGCTTTTATGGCATGTCGTATGTAAAGGTGAATAGTTTGGTAAACAGTACCAAAGTGCGGGTGTAAAAGGAGAGGTGGGGAGGGGGATTCACGAAATTTAAGAGGCGAGTGTATGGAAGTTGAAACATCCATTTTGGAATGTTTTAAGATAAGTTATTAGAAGGTAGAGATGTTTAAAAGCACAAGGAACAGTAGTAGTAATAGTGTAGTAGTGGCACAGGAATTTCGTTCACATTGTAACGGGTCTATATATATTCGTGTTCTTCTTACAAATAGTTCTCTTGGGGAAAAATTGTTCTTTAAGATTTATTCTCTTGAAAACTTTCCTCCGAAGAAGATGCGATTATGAAAATTAAGGCATCCAACTACCCTAAAATTGTGAATTGTGCCAAAAGTTGACAATTTTTTTTATGATTTTATTTTGTAGGCCATCTTATTAGATTTATAAAAATACCAAGTTTATCATTTTCCGTTCACTGGAAACAAAATGCACATGTTTTAGTAAAAGCAGATGTCATTATTTTAAGCAAGATGTCATACTTTAAAATGCGTTTTACTCGAAATGTGATTTTTTTTAAAAATACTCAAACGCGGCCAGCGCGATTGCTAAAAGAGTTTTGAAAATAATTAACTGAAATTTTTTTGTGTACGTTCTTTATAACAGTAGAAGTGCGTTAACCTTCAGATTTATCAATCACTGTTTTATTACAAAATTTACAGTCCCTTATGTGAATATAATCACTGTTTTCTTAAAGCCATTTCATATAATAACTAAGATAAAGTGCTCTAGTTTTTGTAAAAATGAAAATATCACTTATCCTGAAGGTCATTTCGACAATGAATAACATAGCAACACATCAGAATTGAAAAATTGAAAATTTCTTCATAAACTTTTGGTATAGAATGGGCTGCGTTTATGCTATTTTTGTCAATTTTTACCCATTTTCTCCCATTTTGGTTATAGTAATTTCTTTTTCTCTTCTTAATGTTAGCATATTTTTCTTAAAATGTACTAAAAATGTCTAGACAAGACAACAAAAAAAATCCACATATCTCCAATTTTTTTTAAAAAAAGTTGTCGCAACCAATCGGATACCTTAAGACTTGTATATAAAGATTAAACTTTTGAGTTGAGAGAGAGGGAAGTTAGACTGCAAACGGATAGCAGTGAAGCTAGGCAAGAGAACTTCGTTACTTGATTAATATTAATGTTGACGATTTGGTCAATTAAGCGTTAAATTTAAATTGAATTAGAAGGTGTATTGCGTAGACGCAAGTGATCCAATTTATTGTTAATTCTGCTATCTCATCTACCCTGCGGTTGTTTCATATGTTTAGTAATTGGTGCATTTCTTAGTTGGAGTTGTTGAATTTGTATCGTAATTGAGAATTATTAATAGATAGAATTTGTATAGACAATGGCTAATTTTCCTTCCGACTCTCTCCCACTAAGGGATGACACGGGCAGTCCCTTACAACATGTATAGTCAGTTAAATATTTTAATTTAATTTAATAATCTATATATTTAAGGTGACAGTTTTGTGTATGAAAAACAATAACGTGCTGAAGGAACTCATTTAAGAGAACTATTTGAAAATAAGAGTTTATTGGCTTCCCATTATAAAGCTACTGGCGACCTACCTCGAAATTTTGAACCATGGTCAAGAGCCGTGAACGGCCCCTGAGCTGCCACATCTTTCTTCTAACTTCCACACCACGCCAACGTGAAGACGTCTGAGTCTCAACAGATTTAATATGCATCAGCCCTTATACATTGGTGGATCTTCAATAATCAGGGGGGGGGCGGTCTTTAACGGAGTAGAAACGGGTTTTTTGGGGAAATCGAGTCGCAAGGGGGTTGCAAGAGATAAAGGAGCGTTAAAGATAAAAAAAAAATCTTGTTTTTGAACTGCTAGCTTCAGGTACTTGAAATTTGGTATACCTGTTTCTCCTGTTGAAATCCGCTAAGAATACGTCTTAAAGGAATCCACTTTCGGAGGGGGGAAAACGGGATCGTAAAAGATAATTCAGTTTAAGAAATTCAAGTCCTGTCCTTTTTAAATCAAGAGGGGAGTGTTATAAAAAAATTCCTATACAATCGAACGCTTACTTCTATGACTTCTATACATCAATAATTTATAAACATTATTTATTCCCCTAATATGATGAAATACCCAGCTAAACAGGCGGGTAAGGGCTGGTATATACGTAGTACGATCCAAAAATTCGGAGACTGCTACCATTGCTGACGACGGAGTGAATGAGAGAATATTAACGTCGCACTGTTCAGCTAGACGAGGGTTTTTGGTGACGGGCCGCGTAAATTTGGACCATGGTCAAGTGGAGTACGACACCTGAGCTTACACCCCCTCTCCTAACTACCACACCAATGGAAAGACGTTTGAGCTCTCAACAGATTTAACGTGCATCGCTCCACTACAAGGCGGGTCAGTGGTACTGGGCTCGAACTCATGACACGTCAGCCACGAGTTAGTTACCTTGACCACTAGGCTACCATGGCCACTACTGACGACGGAAGCACCTAAAGTTAAACCACTTTAAATGGATTCTCCTAACCCTCCCCTACCTGGCCAGGTTGGTTTAGTTTATATCATGTGACCGAACCGCACGCGCAGCTGTTATCTTCCGAAGATAGTTAGCTTTGCTTCGCGATGTAAGAAAGATGGCTTTTCTTGAACAGCGTTGGACATTAAATTCGCTTAGCACGATTAGGTAAAATACCAATGGACTCTTTGGAAATGCTAAGTAAAGTGTATGGTTAATCTACCATGGCGAGATCGAAGGTTTACGAATGGCATCAGTGTTTCAAAGAAGGCCGATAATCCATCAAAGACGATGAGCACGTTGGACGACCAACTTCATGGAACGTGAAAAATGTCGCGTTGGTGTCTGAATATATTCGAAAAGATTGTCGTCAAACACTAGCACAAATCTCTGAGGCTACACACTTCTCAAAGACGTTGTTTGAGGGAATCCATTCGTTGTAAACGGCCTCAGTTCTGGCAGTAATGACTGGTTTCTTCTGCATGACAACGCACCAGCACATCGATCCCAATTAGTAAAAGAGTTCATCGCCAAAACTCGTACTGACGTGCTTCCACATCCCCCTATTCATCAGACTTAACACCGTGTAACTTTTTCCTGTTTCCATCAATGAAAAGACATTTACAGGGACGCCGTTTTGTTTCATCAGATGCGGCGGAAAAGCATCTGCGCAGTGCGAAAAATGGCTTTCAGCTGTGCTTCCAGAAGTTATACAAATACTGGCAGAAGTGTATCGTCGCCCATGTGGACTACTTTGAAAGTGGATGTGCTTCAGTACTGGGAGTGAGTGAATCAGAGAATATTAATGTGGCACTGTTCAGCTACACGAGGGCTTTTGGCGACGGACCTCGTAATTTCGGTACTGGGAACTATTCAGGATAAGGTTTTCTAAATCTTGTCCCCGAACTTTTGGATCAAACTACGTACATATAAATATCAATAAAAATTCGTAATTTTACTTGTGTGTAAATCCTACGCAGTGGCGTAACGAAGAATATTAGGGCCCCCTGCGAAGTCAGAGTTTGGACCGCAAGCCTGATCTTACAAAGGATTGCAAAACCATAACATAATATAGACTTTGGGTCCCCTAGAATCCTGCTCCCCCCCCTCACCGTGTGTAAGTTACGCTACTGACTTACGTGCTCTAAAAACAAACATTAGGACATTTTCTATCTGAGGAGTATTCAGTGTTAAGGTCCTTTTTTTCAGCACTTCGATCAAAGACAGTCTAAGAATCACAGTTCCGCTAACCTCTACAACTGTACAAACATATTTAAGTAGCCGGTAACATAGCATTTCTTAAGCGTTAGAAGATAGCAACACTCCATTTACAGTCGACTCTCGATAATTCGAAGTTGGAGGACTAATGAAAAACTTCGAATTATCAAGAGGATAGGAAAAAACTACCAAAATACACGAAGAGAATTTTTTTCCTAACACATTTAAATTTAAAAATATATAATAAAACAACAATTGTGTGTGTACATATGTATAAAATTATTTGAAAGTATTTTTAAAAAGTACATATTATATATATATACAGTATAAATATTATACAGAAGTTTAAAGTCCTGTATTAAAAGAATACATTTATATATTAAAAACAATTATTAAACGAATACAGAGAGAGAGTCGACTCCGATAGTTCAAACCTTCGATAACACGAACCTCTCGATAATTCGAAGTATATACTCAGTCCCTAGAAAAACCCTTGATATTTCGAACTAAAACAATACGTTTTGGTACACTCAATATTTCGAAGTAAAATCTGTGGCTGGCCAGAATACAACACGCTACATATATAATTCGAAGTTATTTTATAAAACTCTTGACAATTCGAACACTCACTATCATGTGCAGTCCTGTAATAAGCAGGTTGGAGCTAGCTTACAAGTTTTGCGTTGTCTCCCCTGTAAAGTAGCCTGTTTCATGACCAACTGACTGCTACCCCTTCTTTGTGTTTTCTGGTTCCTCAGGTGAAAATACACTTTCATTGTTTTCATTCCTTTAAGTGGACAATAGACCAACTGCACCTGTTGTCATCCATCCACACTTTCGTTTAACACGTGACCTTGCTACACATGTGTTCAGAAAGGATGGTCCGCTATTGTGATGAAAAATTGCGTAGGATTGTGTTTAAATGTATTATTTTAATACAGGACTTTTAACTTCTGTAAAATATTTGTATTGTATAATCTGTACTTTTTAAAAATACTTTAAAATAATTTATACAGATGTACAATTGTTGTTGTTTTTTTCATAGTTTCAAATTTAAATGTGTAAGAAAAAAATTTCTCTTCATGTATTTTGGGAATATTTTTCTACCCTCTTGATAATTCGAACTCTTAATAATTCAAAGTTTTTCATTGGTCCCTCCAACTTCGAATTACCGAGAATCGACTGTACATACTGTACTTAATTAACCTTTTTTTGACGAAAAAAAATCTATTATCCTTAAAAATCTGCTTAATTTGTTATCGGTTCCTTCAGACATTGTCCCGAACACCATTGGTTCTTCAAGGTCGGGTCCAACCCGGCCCATGCCCTATTTGATGCCTCATGCCACAAGTCACAAAGAAAAGTCATAAGTCATTATGTCACTCTGGTGCAAAATACACAATCCTATGCATCTCTTCTTCACAATAGTTGACCATTCTTTCTGAACATGTGTAGCAAAGCCATGTGTTAAACAAAAGATATGGACGGCTGACAACAAGTACGGCCGGTTTGTTGGAGACAATAAAAGTTCCTTTTTGCTTGAGAAACCGGGAAACACGAAGTATGGAAGGCAGGCAGATGTTATCAGATGGGCTACGTTACATGGGAGACACCGAATCAATGCAACACAAAATGTGAGCTCCAACCTGTTTGCTACAGGACTCTACATTATAGTGAGTGTTCGAATTGCCGAGAAATATATAAGATAACTTTGAATTATCGCGTGTTGTAGTCTGGCCAGCTGCAGATTTTACTTCGAAATATTGTGTACCAAAGCGTATTGTCTTAGCTCGAAATATCAAGGGTTTTTCCAGGGGCTGAGCATATACTTCGAATGAGCTAGAGGTTCGTATTATCGAAGGTTTGAATTAGCGAGACTCGACTGTGTATATTTTATTTTTCAATAACAACTTAAATATTTATCTTTGACACTTAGACGTCCTTTAGACTCCCGACCTTCAAATTTTTTTTGTCTTCCGTCACGTTAAATTGGATGAGAGCCATGCTGTCTAGCTGCTGTGTGTCCAGTCCTGAACTAATTTAAATTCAAAAGCTGGGGAAGAACCATAATTCTTTCGGTAGGATGAGTCACTTAATGCATAACCTTGAGCAGCATCTCTGCGCATTCTTTATTTCTTCGTAGCTCACTTGAGAGTAAAAATTTATTACTCTGCTTCTTAACCAGTTCTTTAAGGAAACGTTTAATTTAAAAATAGCCGTTTTGTCACTGAACGTTTCGTCAGTTCGATTCGGTTTGCTGAGCGTTTCGAAAGTTATGGTCGGATCCACAACGACGTTGTACGTTGCTACACAGAAAATCTCTTTCGATTGTTGGTGAATATTATTTAGTTCCCGTTGTATCGGTCGTTTTAAATACTGTGAGAGAAAGGAATTCTAGATCATTCTTTAAATAGATCTTTTGTAGTAAATTATTTTGTAACAGGTACTATTCCGGCTCTTCTATTAAATCTCTTGGAGGAAACCATTCTTTAACTGTGATTTTAGTTTAAAAACCGCTTTCCGTAGAGATGACGTGATTTTATGCAAATGCAACTACTATTTAAACCCTGACGTTGGATATCTGAATTTAATGGTTGATTGTTAAGCGTGAAATCTAAGAATTAAGAATAGGTGAACTGCAACTGGGAGGTTGCGTGTCCTGAAATTAGTATTCCTCTTAGAATTCACCAGGAGCGGCGGAGTGAGTGAGGGAATATTAACGTCGCACTGTTTAGCTACACGAGGGTTTTTGGCGACGGACCTCGTAATTTTGGACCATGGTCAAGTGACGAGGGCGACACCTGAGCTGGCACACCTTCTCCTAACTACCACACTACACCAACGGGAGGACATTTGAGCTCTCGACAGATTTAACATGCATTGCTCTAATACACGTAGTGGTACTGGTCGAACTCATGACATGCCAGCCACGAGTCCGTTACCACTAGGCTACCGAGGCCACTAGGAGTGGTGGAGGTAAATTACATTGGAACTGACCAAGCTGTCGAGGTTCGAGAAGGATCGTCACAAGAAGTTCCGATTGACTCTAAAATATTTCCAATAATATTGTGTATCAGATTAAGTGTTAGGATTTCGTATTGCTCCCAGAGTTAAGCTATAAAGTTGTATATTGCATATAGTTAAAGATAGAACAAAAATAGCTATTTTTAAGATCATATCTGCTTCATCCCCTAACCCTCTTACGCCCACGACCTTCGGGCTGCGACAAGTTTAATTAGAATTTTTTTTTTGAATAAGTTCTAATGGATGAAACTTTATTTTGAATATGGACGAAATTTTATTTTGAAAAAAGTTTCGTCTATGAATGATTATTTATTATAAATGAATGGTTATTTATAATCCAACGAAAATAGAAAGAGTGGATTTTTCTTATTTTTGAGCCATGTCGCGGACTTTCCTGATGTTGGTTGAGGTGGAAATCTCACAGATCTTTGAAATTCCCGAGGGAACAGAAAGGCGGTAGGGAATGAGAAACCACTAAATTAAACACGAAATGATAACAAATAGATATTCAGAATAATTAACTTTTGTTAATTAAAACGTTAGAACTTAGAACGCGATATGAAGGCAAGACAATAAATAATAGGGAATAACGGTTACTATCTGAAAAAAGATACAACCTCTGATGCTCGCCAAAGAGAAATTCTCCAATATCTTCTAATAGCGACTATAGTTCAGGAACTCACTAGTGTGGCTATATTGTCCACCTAATAACTATTCTCTATCTCACAGGCTATTTCTATGCTATTTAGCAGTGACGTTCATTTTCAGAGTGGAGTTGTTGTAGCTCAAAGTGCCGATTTGGCTGGATTGAAAAAAGCCCGAGTTAGAGAAGATTGACCTCGAAGATGAACCATTGTAATTTCCACATTTTCTTGTCTAGCAAATTTGATTTTCTATTTTGATTAAAAGTAGTAAAACATTTTTCTGTTTGGACTAGTTGCATGGAATATTTCAGAGTAGAATTTTGATGCAAGTAGGTTTGAGTAATGAGAGAGTGAGAGTTTTATTAACGTTGCAATAAAAAGCAAAATGAGGGCTATTGGTGACGGACCTCGTCATTTTGAACCACGGTCAAATAACATGACGACATCTGGGCTAGCACTTCCCCCTCCCCTCCGAACTTCCATACCACACCAGCGAGAGTACTTTAACGCGTAACAGGTCTTCTACATGGCGAGTATTCATTAGCACAAGGGCTGGAACTTGTAATATTTACTAATATGGTAACAATTAGGTTTGATCTTGTATATAGAGTAAAATAAGTCTTAAATTTAGTTCCTGCGGTATAAATAGAAAATAGTGAGACAGAAAAAATGCTCTTCCTTTTCTTTGCCTTAATTAATAGTTTGCTTTGACTACATTAGTTGCAAGCTCGAAGGGTTCTTTCGGAAAGGCAGTAAGCATCAAGCAGTGAAGACGTCACCAATCAGAGACCACATCTGTCTCATACAAAGAATTTTCATTGGCTACATCTTCGTCGCTCGCTACTTACTGCTTTAATGTAAATGAGTCTTAACAATGCTTAATTTAAAGGAGAAGGATTTCATAAATTATTTTACTTCGATTAATCTCACATTCTAGTTACTCTATAGAGGGCAAATCTTGTTCTTTTGAATCAACGCTCAGTGAAGAGAATAACTATTTGAGTAGATACTCTTTGACAGTGGCGTAGCTAATCCTAAGTGGGCCCTGTATCAAAATTCTTGGGGGGGGGGTCTTTTCTGAAAAATAAAACGATCGCATTTATAAAACTTATTTGAAAGTGTCATGTCATACATTTTAGGGGTCCCTGTAGCTTGGGGCCCATATCTTTGATACGGCGGTAGCTACGCCCCTGTTCTTTGAGCTTCCACGTCATACTTTCAGAGTCAAGGTCGCGAATTCGTAATCGACGTTACTTTTGACGAGTCGTAAGTTTTTCCGGTTCTGTTACCACCAAAGATCCACATGTAGAGAGACCGATGTACGTTAAATCTGACGCTGATTCACTTTAACTTTGTTGAAGCTCAAAGTTCTTTCTCCCTTTGGTAAGGTGTGGTAGTTTGGAGAGGGGTGCCAGCTCAGGTATCGTTTTCGTCACTTGACAGTGGTTCAAATTTACGAGCTCTGTCATCAATAGCCCTCGTGTTGTTTCAAAGTGCGAATACTGTTTGACCACAATTAATATTTCACTTGGTTGTGAGGTCTTATCCTTATAAAGTATACCTTCAAAGTGAATAAATTATGGGTTAAAGGATTTGTAACTCAACCACACACACATTTGTACTTCATTATTCTTTTTGAAAAATACATTATTTTAAAGTCAAAACGTTTTGAACAGGAAAACAATTTTAAGTTGCTTGGAACAAATGTATTCGCTAAATTCTATGTACAGTTTTTTTTTTTTCATTTAATTTCCATTCGCTTACATTCGAATAATTTTCGAAGGAACAACAAAATGACTACAAAAAACCTATGAAGATAAGAAAAAAGAAAAAAAAATCTTTCAATGCTATGAAAATCTTATTTGCTGGACCATTTTATATAACATTTAAAATCTTCATCTTTATATATGTGATAACAGTAATTTTCTAGTAATTATTTCGTTGAAAATATAATATTTAATAAGTGCGCCATCTGCTGTTCATAAACGAAAACAAAATTGATGCCAGATTTTAAGCGTTCAAATTAGAAGAGCATAATGCTGTCTCTCTTCTCCAAAAATCAGTCACATGACCTCACTCTGGTTCCCATAGCAACAGTCTCGTGTATCGATCAGGTAGTATAAATAAACCAAGTATGGCTAGTTAGCGAAGAATGAGAAAATATCTGTGGCTTATTGTATTTTTAAAAAGGTAGGGGAAAAAATTAGACTGAGAGTTCACAGATAACTTTAATAATTCATTTTTCGTCAAAGAATTTTTAAAATAATACATCCTTAAAAAAATCTGTTCGTAACTCTTTTACAAATTATAAAAATTATTAAATGCATATTTTTAAACAAAATTCCTTGTTCGAATAAAATATTTTTTTCAATCTTCAGAACACTGTAAATGTTTTTTAAAAAAATTTAAAATTTTTTTTTATTTTAGTTAAATTAATTTTATAAAAAGTAAACATTATTATAGCTAATATTTTGTTAAAAAAAAATTTGAAAATAGAGTAAGATGTGGAAAATTCGAAATAATTCTTTTTTACTTTCAGATTCGGTTTATTTTGATTTATATCATACCAGTACTTTTAGTACTTATTTCAACTACAAAAATTATTGCTTGTAGCCACAAAAAAATTTAATCATAAGTTTAGCCATAATAGTTTATTTTAATAGAGATATAATAGTTCTAATAATATTGAAATTTATTTTGATATTTATAGATTCTATTTTATTCAAATTGAATTTAATGATACTTTAAAATATATTGCTCTTAATACGTTTGTGATATCATAATAAGAGTTACCGCTATTTTTAACATATTAGACGAAAAAGATTTTAATAAAGTATTACTTAAAATATGAAATATTCCCTGTATTTTTTTTATGTATGTGTTATAAATATGTTATTTTTACATGTTTAATAATTTTATATTTCTCCTATATTTCCATTATTCTAACTCTCCCAATTTTTCTCCTGTGTTCATAAAAATATATCATTTTCTAAAAAATAACAAATCTAAATATAGTTAGACCCCAATTTAACGAACCTCTATTGAATGAATTTCGTGTTTTAACCACTTTCTCTCTTTCTCGATTAAAATGAAGGTAAAGAACCCCTATTTAACGAATAATAAACCCCGAAAAAACGAATTTTTTTAGCAGGTGGTGAAAAAATTTTATTGGTTTTTATTTGAAAAATTTGATTTTTTTAAAAATTTTATATATATATATATATGTCCGTCTGGAACAGAAAAAATTGTTCTTGAGAGCAGAAAATTTTAACGGGAAATGGTGAAGACCATTATTAGACTCTACAGGTGCAAATGAATCATGAATGTATCTATCGTATAAGTCTTGAGTAGAACAGGACATTCCTTTCTTATCTCTTCCCAATCCACACAACGCTGAGGATATTTTAAGATTTTTACGATAAATCGTCCCTGCGTGTTCACTATGTCACAAGCAACATATGTCATATAAAATAAATATCAAGTTCTGTAATGTTTTGATGTATTCATAAGTTGATCTCCACCAATTTCTTAGGGGTTTAAAGTTTTTTTTTAAAAAAATACTGCTCTGAGTTAAAAAAAAAAAACCACAACATTTGCAGTATTTATTTAAAATATAGGTAACCAACTTCGCGATCTCAGTGTTTGATTTATAAGCTGCTTGATATAATTGTAGGAAAAAGTAAATTTTTTTCACAACATTTCTCTATGGATATTTTTTAATTTCAAAACCGAAATTCAAATACTTTGGCTGCAGGATTTAAGATTTTTGCTCTATGTGAAAGAAAATTAATTGCCATAAAACTATTTCTCCGTTGGAATTCTGAAAATGAAGAAGACAAATATTTTTTTTATCGTCTATTGAAGGTTAGAAATGCCAAGAGGGTAATAAAAACGTCATTACATTATACTTATTGTGATGTATCCATCTAGTTTTACGCCAATTGAAATACTTGATGCATTAAAAATAATTTGAGAAAAAAAATTACGAAAATGTTACATTGATAATTCTTAGAAAATTTTATCTGCATCTCGGTGACAACAATTACAGATAAAGTTTTAAAAAGTGTTTCATTCCATTGCAGTATAATCTGTCCTAATGGAATCGTTTGAACCCTTGTAGTGAGTATATAGGGTGTTGCCGCATTCAACTGTCAATTTCAGAGGGGCGACAGTCGGTAGCAGGGAGACAACAAACCACTATAGAACAGGAGGTCACAAAGCCCGTTTGGTAAGGGAAAATTGCGGTAATAGTAGCCGTCGGGAGGACGATGCGCCAGACGAGGGGCATTGATCAAATAAATGTGAGGATTTGGAACGACGAGGCAGAGTTGAAGAAATCTGTACATATGAATACCTCCCACTTTTCCCGGGAGTTGTTGCAGGGAATACCGGTTACTACCGACCAGAACATGTGGTTCATGCACGATAGGGCACCAGCACTTTTTTCAATTGCGATGCGTTACCATTGCATGCTACACATCCTGGGAGGTAGGTTGGATGTGGAGGACCTGTTACTAAGTTTCCACGTTCCCCGGACCTTAATCTTTTGGATTTCTTCTTCTGAGGCCACTTGAAATCGGTCGTGTATGAGACGCCAATAGCTACAGTGGAGCATCTCATGGCACGGATCATGGTCAGCACACCGGATTTGCTTCAACGCGTCCGGCAATCATTTGTCCGTCGGTGTCGACTGTGCTATGACCTATGCTGTGGCAACTTCGAACAATTCCCGTGTCAATTACGTGCCGTTGCATTTCTGACATAAAGCTGTCCTGCATTGTTCGTATTGTTAACATAGTTTACTTCTATTAATTGTACTTCTTACCTCTTATTTCCACTTTTCTTTCTACACAACCTGAAATCCTTTATAACTGTTTCTGAAAAATACTTCCACTTACGTGGTTTGCTACGTGATTTGTCGTCTCCATGCTGCTTACTTGCACGGCGCTGAATTTGTCGGTCTAATTCGTCAACCCCTTTTATAGCGTATTCTCTACTCAGAAGCACAAATTTATTTATAACTTATTTTATTCGTCCGGAATAGATATTTCTTTTTGAAAATCTTTTTGATTCTTGACTTGAAAGAGTTCCATTTCGACTCTATGCAGAGAAGAATATACTGTATCATTTACCTCCCATTACACAAGAGAGAGGCATGTTTTCAATGTTCCCAAACAATGTAAAGCATTAGAAAATGCAACAGTTTTGAAAGGAGCTTCATTACGGATTTCTGCATTAGAATCGCTATTCATTGGCTCGAATAAATCAACAATTTCTTTAACTTCAGTTGCACAGATAAGCCATCCATCACAACAAATATATTTTAAGGCATGGAACAACTGGGCTCGAGCCAGAGGCGGCGTAAGGCGTGGGCGGTGTGGGCCACTGCCCACGGCCTCGCGGTGCATAGGGCCTCGCGCCTCAAAGCCGAAATAAATTAAACGAAAAGTATGGAAAATCCAAAAGTGCACTCCACAGGGTTTTTTATAATTAATATATTGGAAAATTCTCAACTCTATCTCTTTTTTGCCATAAGATATCGAAAAATTGATACATCGACTTTTTTTAAAAAAGATGCCCTATTTATCGGTGCATGAAAGCATATGAATAATTATTTCTTGAAAATATCGTTTTCCATTTTCTTTTATTAAAAATTTCTCAAAACTTTGTCGTTTCCGCTCATTCGTTCATATTTAGTCTGGCAACATTAGCTGGAGTCAAGCTGCTATTGCGCTAGGAGTCCCCGGTCAGAGACGGGGCATAGCTCGGAACATCCCATTATTAGAAAGACAATTAAAGCATCGCATGCAGATGCAGTCTCGCTTCATGTTTCTAATTTATATTATAAATTTTAAAAGTATTTGATGTGAGAATAAATAATTGAGGTACTGGACATTTTTCATTATTTATCAATCATGTCAGGCTTAGGCACTAAGAGAGATAGAGATAAAGGGAGAAAATGGGAATCTGGTGCAGCAAAAAGAAAAAGAAAAGCGGTAAAAGTTGTATCCAACCACAGGTTTAAAGTTCAGGTTTGATGAAATTTCTAAGACTGAATCTGGCAGTACAGAATCAAATCAGTCGGTTCCTTCGACTTCTCAACAACATTTATCCGAGTCTCCATTGACTCTAGAAGTTACTCCAGATGCACCGACTATTGATACCGAACGACGAAAATCGGAAATAGAAATAGGATCAAAAGTTTGCCAATAATAATCTGACATTGTGACTTCTGTGTTCACTTTGAGTAACATAAGTCACAATGAAGAAGATGAGATTGAGATTAGTTCTTCGCCTGTGAACAGAGATGCCAGTGACGTTAGTAAAGCAAGCATTTTCCAGTTTTGACCCGGGATTGTGTCCGTTTCCCATGACAGATGCTCCCCGGACATGATGTAGTTCAAAGCGGTCCCACACAGCATTTAAATAACAGTGATGAATATTATCCTAAAGATGATGATCATAGACACTTTTCCAATTTTCATTTCTCAAGAAAACTAAATAATAGTGAAACTTAACGTCGTCGCTGGTTGGTTTATTCAAGTTATAAAAATAAAGTTTTCTGTTTTCCATGCAGATTTTTTTGGCAATTTACAAACTCGAATGGTACAGGAAAGGAATTGAATTGATTTTGGGGTTTATTGGCGCAAGAGCCGATTTCGGCTATACTGCGCCAAACATTTGTTTTAATATCTGTGGTCTAGACGAGAAGAGAAAGAAAGAATGAATTGAATGACAAGAAAGAGGGTCGAAAATAGAGAAGGATCACTAGGGTACCCCGGGTTCGTGAAGCCCATGTTTACCAAAGACAGTAAACCCCGTGGGAAAAGAAAAAGATCACTAGGGCACCTCGGGATTGTGACACCCGTACTCACCTAAAGAAGGTGAGCCCCCTGAGGGGGGTACAGGAAAGGTGTTGTGATTAGAAGCACTTATGTAGTATTTTACACAGACATGAGAATACTAAAGAACATACGGCCTATATTTGCCAATGGATAACATTAGGGAAGAGAATCAAACACGGAAAAACATTAGACAGAGAAAACGAAAGGCAAATTCTTGAATCTCAAAAACATTGTTACAATTTGTTTGAGAGATTGATATCATAAATTTCTTAGCTTACCATAATCTGGCGTTTAGAGGTCACAGAGAATCTCTCAAAAAGACAAAAACACTAAAAATTCTGTAAACTTCATATAGACTTATTTAAATTGATATCTAAATATGATCCTACTTTACAGGAACACATAAATCGCATTATAATAAACAACTTGCACACTATTACCTAAGCCACGATATTCAAAATAAATTGATCATAATCATGTCAATCACAGTTATCAGTGAAGTGATTGGTGGGAGGAAAGAGGCAAAATATATTATTCTTTTTTTTACTCAACTGCACTAGAGACTGTTGTAGAATTTAACAAATGTCGGTCATCTATTGTAGTATATCAACTAGAAGTATAGGAGAAAACTTGATCGGATTTTTTGCTGTCACTGAAACGACTGTAGAACATTTGATCAATGCAATACTGGGAGAGCTAGAAAAAACTTGCTTAGATACTCAGAACTGTCGTGGAAAAAGATACAGCAATGGTGCAAATATGGTAGGCATAAATAGTGGAGTTAAAACTCGAATATTAAATATAAGTCTCAGGGCATTTTTCACACCTTGCGGTTGTCATAGCTGTGTAATCTGTTATTGGTAGACGCAGCTAATTCGTCAGTGGCAACAAAAACATTTTTTGGTTTTATTCAAAAGATTTTTTGTTGCTATTTTCAAGTTCCAGCAAACGCTGGAAAATTATCAAAGATAAATTAAAGCTTACTATTAGGCCTTTATCAGACACAAAGTGGGAAAGCAGAATCGAGGCGGTGAAGGCTGCATTATTACCAAAAAACCAACGGAATGATCCGACTCACTCAAAGATTGAGATTCCGTTTTAAATGAAATGTTTAGCTTGGAATTTATCGTATCATTACATGTATGGTATGAGTTATAACGCGTGTCAATACCATCAGCAAATTATGGTATTGTACAAGCCCCCCCCCCAATTAATGCATTACCCTTGAACATTTGCATACATTTTGTAGCTGGATCAAAGAGTATGGACAAACTGGATTCAGAAAATGCTTGTCTGGCACTCGTAAGTTTATTGAGAAAAGCAGTTATGATTTGCCAAAAGATTTTAAAAATAAAAGGGTAGCCAAAAAAGAAAAGAATGTTTGATTATGAAGGCCGCGATCAACCTATAGAGTCTGTCAAAAACCGGTATGAAACAGACTTTTTTAATACCGTGATTGATTCTGTGATAAGCAATATGGGTTCAAGATTTATGTCTTTAAAGCAACATTTTGAAAATTTTAGTTTTCTCTAAAACTAAAACTCTAAAAAAATATTCCAAAAGAGCAAATGCTGAAAAACTCTTAAGATTTACACACAGTCCTGCAAGTACGTGAGAGCAGTGACTTCCAACCTTACGAATTATATGAAGAATTACAAAATATGATCCCAAATTTACCCAACACCATTACAGACGTGAAGCATGTGCTCCAATATGTCATAGAGACAATTTGAAAGACAATGTTCACAAATATTTACATTGCCTTTCGAATTTTGTTAACAATACGTGTAAGTACCGCTTCTGCTGAGAGGAGCTTTTCAATATCAAAACTGATAAAAAAAATTCTGTAAGAAATACAATGGGCCAAGAAAGGATTTCAGCTTTGGAAGTTTTATCTATTGAAGCAGATCGAATATCTTAGATAAATTACGAACCAATCATTAAAGATTTCATCAAAACTAAAAGTAGAAAATTTGTTTCTTTAATTCTTTCTTTTTTTTTTTTTCATAATTGTTTAATGTGCCAAAGAAATATGAGAAAAAAAGTTTGGTTCTTTCTTTATGAATAAAAATTGTTTTTTTTTAATTTTATAAACCTCTTACGCCACCAGAGGGCCTCGCAAAATGTACCTTGCCCACATTAAGTTCAGGTCTCGCGCCGCCACTGGCCCGAGCCCAGGAAATCGCCCTCGGTTGGGTCCTATTTTCGTTCTCAACTCAGTCTTGTTAAGATCATAATCCGGATAATTTTAATGGCAAATATTATTCTCATGCATATTCTCTGAAAAACAGGTAATTTCAAATTGCATGTCAACTGACAAAAGTTGCAAGACTATATTATTATGTGATGACCGTTGTCCATGCCTAGGACTAAGCCTAATACCATAAACAATCATTCAACTCATTTCGTTTACATACGGCCATCCATCGAGCCGGTTTGTGCATAGGTTTGTGAGATTGTGAGTCGTGCACATTTATCTGTTACAAATTACTGTTTGTACGATTAATTGACAATACATGCTAAATACTGTCTACTTTTAAAGATCACGCTTAGGGCCTACTTTTGTATAGGGGCACAGAGCCTCAAAAAGTCTTAAGACTTTTAACATGTATTCAATGTTCTATGAAATAATTTGATTATATATATGTGTACTGGTAATTTATTTGAAATGAGAATGCTTCTGTGAAGAAAAAATTGTTTAGTAAGGCATTCCATTTATATTTATTTTCAGAAGTGATATTTCTAAAACTTCCGCCATATTAGAAATTTGTTTACAATCCTCTTCAATCTCAGAAAACACAGAATGAACTAAAACTCACGAATATTTTATAGTACGATATTATTTTACTGCATATTCTGTACTTAGAACAAATTTATTTTTAAATTCAAATATAATTTCTTTCATTAGGCACTATTTTTGTTCCACGGCAAAAGGGATGCCCGCAATCGATGTTCAACCCAAATTTACTTTTGAGAATCAACTCTTTAAAATGCGAAGAAAATTACACAAAATAAATTTGATTAATGAATGTCCTTATTTCTTATATAGGATATAGTTATCAAATAATGTTATAAAACTTTAAAATTCATGAAATAAATAATCCTGAACTGAACTCTTAGCAGGAAAGTGCATATTTGCAGTAAAAATTCAAATTCATAAAGATTGGTTTAATGTTGAATATAATCTAATAGAACCTATCATTTTATATAAATATAAGAATTTACACATAAAATAAAAAATTTGTTTTATGTGCAATAGTGAAAGAAAGCGCATAAAAATTAAATATGGCACTCCAAAAAAATTCAATTTAGTTGCTATTGTAAACACACTAAAGTTATGAAATTTGCAATAATCATTTTATTTTCCCTGGTAAATTTCAGATATGAAATTAAAAACAAAGCATTAAAAATTTACGTACACTCTTCCAACCTAAAAAGTTATGCCTTTATCTAATCGTAGAAAATCAGAAACTTAGAAATAAGCATAAAAGAAATCTTTATTGGTTCAAATTTTTAACCCAAAAAGGAATATATATGCAAAAGAATGTTACGAACAAGGCCTGAAGATATTAAAACATCTTTACAAATATAAATATTGGCTTATCTTATATAATATAAATTTAAGTGGGTAACAGTGTAATAGAAAGAAAATTTCAGCATTGAAAGAAAAAAAAAGAGCAATACAATTAAATTCTAATAATAAAATTACAGCTAAACCCTAATTCTCCCCATTGCAGCTTAAAATTCATCCATTTGAAGCTATTCCTAATCTAATTTGCTTAGAATCTTATTTTTCTACGTTTGGTGGAATTTAATTGAACAAGTTATTATTACTTTTGCAAGATTTTCCATAGTCGAATACAAGTTTGACAGTGCTAAAAATTTTTTTGACTCAAATTTATACGGAGCTTAAATTGCGAAACAGAATGGATCAGCCAGTATATTATTTGTGATTATCTAAAGAAAATATTGTATTTATTTTTTTTAAATTATAGTTATTTTCTTTTTCACCAGGAGCCAAAAAATATAAGAATGACAAAAAATAATTTAGACTAATACGTTTCTCATGCTGCCATCTGTGAGTGAAAATTAGAAGTTTTATAAAATTAAAATAAATTTAGTTGACCGTACAAATTGGCCTTCGGCATTAACCAACAGCATAAAGGTATTTACAGGTTAAACAGCATAAAGGTTTTGTCTTTAACTCTCTGATGTATATATTTTTTGTTGAATTCCGTGAACCAGCTTATAAAAGAGCTATTTTCAATGAAATGATTCTTTTTTTATTTATAAAGGTTATTATTGAACAACAAAACAATTACTAAATATCTGTTGTAAGCAAACGCAGCTGTTATTGAGCTTTAGATTCAAAAGTCAGTTCTTTTTACATGCCCTCATATGAGATTCTGCAGTAAAATATTTACTAGATCTTTGAAAATCCCGAATAGAAATCGAAACCAATTTTTAAACAATTTAATTTTCTCTTCTCTTCTTGTAACTGTTAACCGTTGTGTCGAAATTCAAACTTGTCAACTAGTGTCAATATTTATTTGTACATGTGACTTGCTATCACAGATTGGCTTCGTGATAGTTGTTATCGTGATTGAAAAGAATTACATTTGATTCAATGTATGAATTTTTTCCCTCTGTAATCTGAAAAAGAAAGAAAAAATGTTTAAAGGCAAACGTGCGCTTGTCACAGGGGCTGGAAGAGGTTAGTTATTTTTCTTTGAGAAATTTATTTTTATATTCTTTGTGATAAACAAACTGACTTAGAGAGAACTTATCATTTTCTTCAATGAGAGATAAATTATTGCCATTACTTGAATTTTATGTTTCAATATTTATAAAATTTGTAAAATCTTAATTTCTGCATGTATAATTCAAAAATTTATTAGTATTGAATGTTTTCAAAGATTCTGACCAAACTTAAAATATTGAAAATGTATGTATTATTGCAGGTATAGGGCGAGCTATTGCTATTGAACTAGTAAAACAGGGAGCCCATGTTATAGCTCTTAGTCGTACAATTGAACACTTAGTTACTTTGAAGATTGAAGTAAGTTACTTGATATTTTGAATTAATCTGTTGTTAAATAAAAATATTAGCTGCAGGAAAGATTGTATTTTTTTAAGTCATTGTATAACTAATTGTTTAAAAAAAAATTAACACATGCTTGTTATGGAAATTGATTTCTGAAGTATGAAAAAAATAAAATAACATTTTCATTTAACCACATGTTTGACAAGAATTGAAAAAAAAACAATGCAAAAAGTAAAAAGTTCACAATATCTATAAAAAAATTTTTTTATTTGAATTCAACTATGACATTATCTTTCATTATGCTTTATAAATTAACTGTTTTAGAAAAGAACAATTTTTTTTTATGAATTTATATTTTATACTCTAGGGAGTATTAGGTATTACAGAAAGAATATATTCTGGTGATTTTATTTTGTATGAAAATGTAATAAAAATTGAAAATCGCACACACACAAACTTCATAATCTATACATTGTCTTGTCTTGTGTGAATCCCTCGTGCTAAAAAAGTTATTTGAATATTGATTTAACAGTGATGGACAAAAAAAGTTCTGTGTTATTAGTTTACGGTTAAAGTGTAAAACAGGGAGCCCTTAGTGAAGCCAATTTTTTGGCGGCCAGAATCAGTTGGCAAACTACCCATGTGTAGCACTAGGTGTTCCAAGAGTAATGAAGCAATGCTGAAGTCAGTAGCATAATGAAGAATGTTGAGCCCCCCTGCAAAATCAGGTTTGGGGCCCTAAGCCTAATCTTACAAAGAGTACATACTTGGAGTCAGTCAAGCCTTATGCTCCACCCCTGATGCGGGAAAATACGTTATGCCACTGGCCGAAGTAATGAAGAGCTGAATTTGTTCTGGCATCAAGATAAACATTGCCCTATCTAGTGGCGGATTAAGCGGGTGTCAGACCTGGCGGCCTCCAGTGCTAGTAGGGGCCCCAAGCGTGATGAGTGCAAAGGCCAGCGACAAACCAACCATGCCACCTTGGAACAAGAAATGAAAGGAAAACAAAGATACAATGAAAACCCCGCTAGAAATTTATCGAGATGTAAAAAAAATCCTAACGTAGAAAAACTTTTGAAAATATTTTTAACAATACTGATATCGAATGCATCAGGTGAATGATCTTTTTTAGTTTTAAAAATGTGTTAAAAATAATTCAAGAAGTACTATGGGAGAAAAGAGAAATTGAATAACTTGGCTATATTATATACAGAACAAAATGTTTTGGACAAAATAGATATGGTGAAAATAATTGATGAATTGCCAAAGAGAAATCAAACTGTACAGCAAAACTGTAAGCTCTTAAGTAAGGTTTAAAAAATTTTTTATGTACAGTTCAGATTTTTCCTTTCGCTGATGAACGATTTACTATAGCAATACCTTTTATTTTGAGAATTTAAAGTAAGCGACTCTTTTCACTATTTTAGTTTTTCGACTCTTTAGCCCATGGGCCTCAAACCTTTTGCCGCCAGGGGCCTCCAACTACCTTAATCCTCCTCTGGTCCAATCATAGGGTCTCCTATTCTACACTCAAGCCATATTCTAATATTTATTTTAAATATTTATTTTAGATTTATTTAGGTATTATTTTATTAACCAAATTCTAAAAATATGTACAAAATTGAAAAGGTAAGTGATAAATTAAGAAAGTGATTCTTAAAGAATTAACAAAATGTACGTACTCAGTTTTTCTTGCTGATGTAATTCAAAATAAAAAAGCTATCTCAGGAACTTAATTCTTCATAGTTCTCCATGGTAGAAATTATGGTACTTGCATATTAGCGTCACCACGACAAAATTGGCATCACATGAATCGCTCCTTGATATCAACATAACAAAGATTCTAACATGCTTTTTTTGGTGAAAAAACCAATGAGTCAGATTTTGGTGGAAAAGGCGCAATTTATGTGGTGCCAATTTGGCTGTGTGGATGCTAATACATAAGTATCAAAATTATTTTGTGCAATTTTTATTTCATATAGTGCTTATTTTATTGATTTTTCTTTGAAAAATATTTTCAACCATAGGTTCCCTCAATTGAAACTGTTTCTGTTGATGTTGGCGATTGGAAACAGACAGAAACTATTGTTAAAGAATTAGGTCCTATTGATCTTTTGGTCAATAATGCTGGCATTGGTGTTCTTCATGAAGTTGGGAATGTGACGGAAGAAGAATGTGATAAGTAAATGATTTTTTTTAATTTACCAACGTACTTAAATTCTAGTAAACATTGATGTGTAAGATTTCTTTTTCACTTATTTTCTTGTATTATTTTATAGTGTTTTTGCAATAAATGTGAAAGCTGTTATAAATATTTCACAGGTATAGTAATATGTTATCTATTTTTCGTATTTGTATTATTATATTTTTTTATTTTATCAACAATATATAAACTTTTGATTATTTGTTTTGTTTTGATATTATGTTTTTTTTTGTATGATTTTTAAAGGATTTCATCTAAGTTTTTAGTATTAAAAAAAAATCATAAAACCCTTTTCACTGAAAATAAAACACTTTCTGCGAGGGGGGATAGCTACCACCGTATCAGCCATACCAATGATACGGGGTCCCAACTTATGTGTGGTAAAAAATTGTTAATATATTAAGGGACCCCTAAAAAGGGTGTACAAGAAATTTTGATACGGAGCTTTCTCAGAACTTCTAGAACTTTTCTGTTTTGCACGATAAATGTGATATACTCTATTTTATCAGTATTAAATATGTTAATATTCAATCACAGAAATTGATTTAGTCAGATTATTCATTTATGGTCAGAAATAATGTCAAATAGCAGAAATTTATATTAAATATATATTAAACTTACATGAACATTTCTGTTTAATTGAAAGTTACATCCATAGCTAAATTTAAAATGTTTTTAGGTAAAGTGACCATTAGATAGGGTTTTTTAATGTCTTTAAAAAAAAGCAATAAAAAAAAATGTCTTAAATTTTTTTAAAAATATTTCTGTTTTGAGAATTATAATTTGTTTATAATGTGTCTTTAATTGTTACAACAGATATTTTGCGAGTGCATGTATATTTTTCAACAACACTAAAAAAATGTGTCTTATAAAAATAATATAAACTGAGTATATTTTTATAATATAATATAAAATGAATTGTTGATCTCCTATCAGATACTAAATATATATGTATTGAGTATTGCTCAAAAAGTTTTACAACATATATATGTCATGTTTTGCGAGTGAACATCAAGACATTTTATTTTAACCATCTTTATTCCATGAAATCACTTTGGAATCTGATTTGTAAGAGAGAGAGATGGACATGTGTTAAAGTTAAAAATCAAGAGTCCGCGGCTACTCAAAACCCAGATGTCTTTTTCAAGTACATTCCTTATTGAAGAGGTATATTTGAAATACTAGGTAATAAAAATTAATGGTAGGAGCTTCAAAGATCTGTTAAAGCCATGTGTTCTTCATTCCCGAACTGGGTAATAAATTTAATACTTGAAGATGTAACGGGAAAATAAAATTTAAAAGTGGTCTAGGGTTTAATTTAATTTAATTATCCTTACATATATATAAATAAATTTACTTCTTTAAACAGTGTATTTGATCTAAAAATGTCACTAAGTTATCAAATATTTGCTTGAGTTTGAATTTATAATCATGGACAAATTTTTAAAAAAATATTATTTTATACGTATGCTGAGATTGTTTAGTTAAGTTTTATATTATATGATTAGTAAATTTTTAATTGCAATAGTATAAGATATGTTTTTTTTTTTAGATTGTGGCAAAAGGTATGAAGGAAAGAGGCACTGGAGGTTCTATAGTTAATATATCAAGCCAAGCTGCCCTCGTAGCTCTACATCTTCATGCAGTATATTGTGCCTCTAAAGCTGCTCTTGATCAAATTACCAAGGTTATGGCTCTAGAGCTAGGTCCTAGCAAAGTAAATTTTGAAGGTTTTTATTACATATTTTGAATGTATTGAATTTGTCATAATATTGTTACCTCTATCTTGTATATTGTTTATTGAATATGTATTACATTAAATGATGAACTTTATGTTGGTAATGTATGTTGTAATGCGACATATTTATGTTGGTAATGTGACTGAACCAAAATTTCAAAATATCTACTTTAAAAAAAATGTTTTCTTAGTCTGTTAATTCATTAGTATTCAAAGTAATGTATGGTTCTCCTGTCAAAAGATTATATAAAATTACATTCTCCTTTTCTTTTTTTCTTCTGTGATCTGTTTCCTGAAAATTCTTTTCATTTCACAACTCATCATTCTCAATCTTTTCAATTGCACATTTCTTTTCGTTCTTTAAAATATAATTTTTTTTTATATTAAATATTTTGTTTTTCGTGTTGATATTTTTTTTAAATTTTTTAATTCTTTGTTTTATTAATTGTTTTATTATTGCATAAAGCATTTATTTGTAACTACTACATAATAATGATTTTAAAGGTGTATTAATTTGCTGTGATGTATTTTTAATTATAAAAGAATACAATTGCATTTTGTTATCAAATGCTAGTTACAGTAAGTAGATTTCTTTCGCTATAGTCTTCAATTTATTTAACTGTTGCTCAGATTTTCTTACTATAACATATGAGTTATCAACATTTCATATGGATCCATTAATTAATCTGTTTCGTAATTAACACACAACAGGTGCAAAGTTTGAGAATATTTTCACATTTAACCAAGTTAATTAGTTTTTTTTTTAGTTATTAATGAAAATATCTATTGATACTCAGGTTTTCAATTAGTCTAAAACTGGAGTTGAAAGTATCAAATCTTAAGGGGGGGGGGGACATAAGCAATCTTATGCTACTTAATTACAACAGCATTCTTAATGAATTCCAATTTTTCATTAGAAATCTTTTTACTTTTACCAATATACTTTTGTTCATTTTTTTATTTATCAACAAAATGTAACTTTACTGTGAATGAATTTTATAAATTTTTATTAAGATTCTTTTTTAGTAGCCATTTTGATTTCATGATGATAATGCACGGGCATAATGAGTCCTGAGTGAACTTTGTATCAAAACTCCTTGAGGCCCTTTTTAGGAAACAGGAACTTTGTTAATGGGACTATTTGTAACATTTTATGATTTTTACTTACAAATGTTGGTAATAATTGATATGGTAGTAGCTATGCCACCATAATTGTGCTAATACTTTGGAATTTCTAATCTTCATTTCAAATCTTGGCTACTTATTTATTTGATTGTGACAACTTGCATAACCTTATTAGTTAACTCTTTCCCTGGCGGCAGGGGGTATTTAAATCCTACCCAAGTCTGGCAGGCAATTTAACAATTAAATGGCTGAAACACATGCATTAAAATAAAAAAATTCCTTAAGTGTGCAATTGTTAGTTAAGAGCTTATTTAATTAATTAATTATAAATTAAGTATTATTAATGAATTAAGTAATAATTAATAAATTAATCAATGAAAAAAAGTAATTCATTAAAGAATTAATCATTGTTAGAATTAATAAATTCATTAATTAATTAATATTAATTAATTTATTACTTGTTATAATTAATTATTAAAATAAAAAAATCCTGTAATTGTGCAATTGTTAGTTAACAGCTTAATTAATTAATTATAAAATAAAAATTCCTGTAACTGTAATTGTTAGTTAAAAGCTTAATTAATTAATTATTGTTAATTAATTATTAGTTAGTTAGTTGGAGCGAACAGGGCGAACCAACCTGAATGTTGGCGTGCGTCAAAGCGTGAAAACACGCCGTTGCCAGGTAAGAGTTGGATTTGTCTCGGCGTGTTATCGCGCCTACGCCAGGGAAAGAGTTAATAATGATGATTATTAATAATAAATTGATGGTAGTGTTCTAGGTTCCCAAATTTTTTGAGAACTAAAATATATATTTTATTTTATTATCTTACTTAACACTTTATATTTCACAGATCAGAGTAAACAGTGTAAATCCAACTGTAGTCTTGACTGATATGGGAAAAATGGCATGGGGTGAAGAAGGCGTTGCTAGAGAAGCAAAATCCAAAATACCATTAGGCAAATTCTGTGGTATGTAGTGAGGGAATATTTATATCATTGTTTATAAGACCCTTCCTTACTTCACCAAAAAAAAAACATTGAATTTTTAAGTATATCATTGTATACATAAGTGTTATTTTTCTCTAATTTTGAATAATTTTTGAGGGGTCCAGAATGTTGTATTATTAATTTTTCCCATATGTTTAATTTGTAATCTTTTCAAATATTTAAAAAATGTTTATTAAATTTTACCTTATAGGGAGCTTGCATATATTTTATATTCATTAGATTTTTAAATAACTTTAAATGTCAATATTTTTTTCCTTTTGTAATTATTAGTCATAATTTTTATGATACAAAAGTGTGTGTTATTGTAATTTCTTATATCTGCAAAGAAAGAAAAAAAATTCTTAACTTTTGAACTAATTTTAACTATGCAAGTCAAAATAAGGAGAGAAGAAATTCTTTTTTTAAAGAACTTTAACTGTACTTGAAGTTTTCTCATTCTCAGTATTAAATTTGTAATCCTTTCAGCAGTAAATTTGAATTTGTTTAAAATTTTGCTTTATACTTTCATTGTTTGTAATGTCAAAAAAAAAAAAAAAAATTTAATCCAAAATTTCTTATTAAATTACTCTCTCTCTCTCTCTTTTGCTTAATTAAAGTCTTCTAGGGGGAAAATAATACTCTTTTCCTTTTAAAATGTAAAATAAATATCTTACATAAACTGAGCATACAACTGCAATAACTTGCATAACATCAACTATTTGCAATAAACATTTTACATAGTCAACTATATCATTATGTTAATTTAATTGATCTTACAATCATCATTTGAATTGTTTGCTATTGTTGTTACTAATTTCCCTCCTAGTTAGACGAAGTCAGACCAGATCAGTGAAACCGTTGACTTATAATGGTCCAATATTAGAAGTGGACTGTTATGGAAATCTTCCCAGTTCAGTCCAAGATGTTCTAAGATGAAGCCTGTTATAACTGGCATTTAGGGCTAATAGGAAACCTCTTATTGCCTCTAGAAAAATGAGATTTTTTTAAGTGCCCACTGGGAAGTTGGTACAGAGGAGTGTTGGACTGCCTGTCACTAGGAAGAGATAAAGTCTTTTGCCTTTATGCCATTTATGAAATGGAGGTCTTAACCAATTTTCATTATTCTGGGCCTTTTGCCTTAAGAATAATTCTAAATATGTGAGCTCTGATGTGTGGAAGAGACAGGATGGTCTAGTCCTTCCTTTGCAAGAGTGTCAGCCCATTCATTACTGTAGATATTGACATGGGATGGAATCCATTGAAAATGTACTTTGTGATGGAGGGAGATGAATTAAAATTTTTGTAGGATAGATAAACTGATTTTATCTCCTGTGTGGGTGCAGTTTTTGAGGTGTTGAATTGAACTACATGTATCAAATAGAATCCAGAAGTCTTCATAGTTACTTTTGCTCATGATTTTCTTTAGTTCCATGTCAATTGCAATTAATTCTCTTTGAAAAATGGAACAGAAATCTGGGTTATGTTGCTTTATGGAATGTTTCTCAAGAGTTGTTTGAATATAAGTTCCACTGACTGTTAACATATCTATTTTACTACCATCAGTATAGATTGTGATGTCATTTGAAGGAATTTTATTGATGATCTCAATTGATTAAGGAGGTCAGGAACACAGTCTTTCTTAGAAAGTGTGGTAAAGAGGCTATCACGAAAATCAACATTGGAGAGTTCTTCACAAGTATAGAATTGTATTCTTCAAGTAAGAATACAATGAAAATAATGCAGTTCTCTACATTTTTTTTCTTTGAATTAACTGCATTAATTTAATCTGACTGAAAGGGCTGTTTTTCTTTTGACTTTGGTTGCATGTCCAGTTATTTAGGTAACTAGCAGTTTTGTTACCTTTGTCCATGCTGGAAAGCTTATTGAAATATTTGACTAAACTAGCCCACCTTCTGATAGGAAGAGGTTTCAAATCTGCCTTGTAGAGGACAATCTCTGAACGACTGCTTTGTTTCAAACCAGCTGCTCAGCTGGACTCTTTCCAATTTGTTCAAGTTAGTTTCAAGAGCACTCATTAGATTCCCAGGATGGGTCTAATGAGTGCCTGATAGGAAGTTTTAAGTGTAGTCACGTCCACACTCCAGTCTCTACCTGCAATATACTTAATAATATTTAAGCATTTCCTGGCCTTCAGGGAAATATATTCTATATATTTAGTACATGTAAATTCCTCATCAAGAATGAAGCCCAGATATTTTGGATATTTCTCATAGGTGAGCTTCTGGTTCTTAAGCATCAAGGATGGTTGGTAATTATAGAGGTGCTTATTGGTGGTAAATAAAGTGGCTATTGATTTGATTGGGTTGAAACTCATTTTAAGTTATTCTGCAAACTTGGATATAGCCTCCAAGGAGCTCTGATTCAATTTCATCAATAACATTTCCAGAGCTGCAAAGAGCAATAGCATCTCATTTGAATTACACATCATCTCATTTAAATCCCTATAAACTTATATATTTTAAAATTTTATTTTTGTTTAGATCATGAGTAATTTTAAAAATTGTGTATAAGTTTTGTTTTTATATATTTGAGACATACATATTTTTCATATTTAGAACCAGAAGATGTTGTGAAGGCTGTCATTTTTCTTTTGAGTGAAGATGCTGGTATGATCACTGGAGCTCAGCTTCCAATTGATGGAGGTTACACGATTCACTGATGATTAGCAGTTTATCAAATAGAAATACTGTGTTTTTTTTTTATTAAAAATGGGCAACATTTTATTTGGTTATCAAATATTATTTTTATATTGTTATTGACTGGTTTGGAGATTTTAAGAATGAAAATAAAAATATATATTTTATTCATACCTCTATTGTGTGAGTGGATTTCTTTTTTATATGTAATATCTCCAAGATTGAATTATATATATATACACACACACAATTATTAATCATATTGTTGTTGTCAAACTAATATCTGCTATATGCACTTTTTGGAGCTTTTGACCATTATGACTAATTTACTAACCATATTTTCATATAAAAATACTGCTATGTGACTGAAAGCTTTTTGCAGTGAGCTGTGGTTGCTAAAAAAAGTGTACTGTGTGCATCAGCCAGAATATTGTCAAATAAAAATATCTCAAAACTATTCTTTTTGCATATATCACATATTGGTTTGACAAGAATGATATATTACATTGCCATAAATCTAATTTAAAGCCAAACTGTATAGGCTATGAATAGATGTTTAAAAAGACAGAATGTAACAAAGCTAAATGGCTTCAGTAATATAATTTTAAACTCTTAATCTTAAAGTAAGACTGTAAGATATATATATATTGTTTGTTTATGATATCTGAATTGCTGTACAACTCATAATATAGGTTTATTTGTGTATAAATTATTATTTCTGACATATCTGTACAATTTATCTAAACAACCTGAACAGTTGAAAATTTATATTAATTTAAAAAGAATTATATTGTAAAATATTTTCTGTGGTTTTGATTTAATGAGAGCTGTATTGAATATAGTGAAATACAATAAACAGCTGTAGTTTAAAAAATCTTTATCAATATTACAGAATCATTCATATTTATCCAATTTTTAGTTTCATGAAACTAACTTTAGCTTTTATTACCAAACTTATATCTGTTTTTTAGGTATGTAATTTCTCAATAGTTCTGATCATCACACATGGCATTGTGATAACAGAATTGTTGATACATTGTTCAATCGTTGGCAATTCTTATTATATTGTATATGTTTCTTATGGTACAAAATTTATTAATCTATCTGAAACAATGTAACATGACAAGTCATAAAGTGCATGCAAGACTTGATCATTAATGGTATCAAAAATATAGGGGAGGGGGGACATATTTTTACATAAATCTGACTCAATTATGCAACTTGCATAATTACAAGGACTTTCAGAGGACAAAATGCTTTCTGCTGCGTAAACATTTTCAATTTTTTCCACAGCAGAGTTTTATTGTGTTATACTAGCAAATGGTAATCATTAATCAATTAGCAAATGTAATGTAAAATTTAGATACTTTTCACATACATTTATGTTTCATTTATTTATTTGCATCCAATTTTTAATAAAATGTAGAAGTTTAACACTTATAACTTTTTTGAATTATTTCATTGCTTATGGATCAGAACTATAAGTCTGAAGAAAATATAAATCGATTAAGATTAAATATCATTTCCTATGGTACAAAATTCTTTTACTATTTTAATTCTATTGCTGATTAACATATATTTATGAATAAAGATTATTTTATTTTTAAAAAATACATCTGTTTGAATGCAGTATATACTGTTAACAAATGTGTAAATTTCCATCATAATTTCACTGAAATTAATTTTTGATTGATAAAAAAAGTACTGATTGAAAGCTTTGAGTATTCGTTTAAACTGAATTTGTTCTCTATTCAAAACAATTCTATAAATCTTGATTTTTTTTTCTTTTAGATTAGCTAACATTTATTAAATTAATAGTGAAGTTGAAGGACTTATACATAGAATATTCCTTTCTTTAACTTATGTAACTGATTATGAATGTTTAATTTCCAGCAGATTTTAATCAGTAATAAATTTTAATTTGATCTCAAAAATTTTTACTTTGTTTAATTTAAAAAGTTAATGGGGAATTTTCCATTTTAGATGATTAATTGTTATTGTAATAAAATAATATCTTAAGATTGAAGTGGAATTGAATATTATTAAACAAATATAGTTAAGAAAACATATTAAAATTTTGAGTCTTTCTGTATTTATTTGACATACAAAAATGTCCTAAATGATGTTTATTATTTAATCTATTATTTTCATTGCTGCATTTCTGTGAATACTTATTCAAAATATTGGTATCTAAAACTAATACATTATTAAGTATATTAATATTCAGAAATTTTAGCTTGAAAATACATTCATATTAAAAATAAGTGCAAAATAATGTTTATATTATCTTTCTACTTACATAAGGATTTCCATTTTAAATAACTTCTAAATTAAGAATATCTTCTAAATATTTAGATTTCCTACATATTTTTCTTTTTCATATGTACATAAGAACTTTTAAAATGTACCTTTTTATCCATCCAAGGAATAGATATAATTTTACTGTTTGCTGCTATTTTATTTCTTTATTGGGGTCTTAAAATCAAATATACATATCTCTATCTTACACTTTTTCCTCTGTGAAATGTTTTGTAAAATCTAAAAATCAAGAATTACATACAAAATATTTCTGGATGACCTGTACCAAATGATTCATACAAAACAAAATTGCAAATTGTTAAGCTTCGAATCTGCTCAGACTACTTACTCTGTAGTTATTATGTATGTGGAATATTTTTATCAAATAATATTTAATATTCTTGCTTCTTTGGATCCAACTAGCATTCATAATTCAACATTAAAAGTTCTACATTTTTCTTTACAATATATTGTCTCTTCCACCACTCCTTCTTTTAGAATTTACCTAATTGTTTCTAAAATGCTAGTTATTTTCTTGTTAAAAATTGTAAAATTAAATATAACTGAGCAGATTCAAAATGGTCTTAAAAATCAATTGCACATTTTTTTTCTGTATTTGCTATGAAGGTTGTTATAACTAATTGTAGCTTTTGAAAACATTTTAAATATCATGAAGTTCAGAGATACTGTACATCTGTTAGAAAAAATAATTAAAATTTAATTTTATTTATATCTTTTTTTAAAAAATATAAAATTCAGTTTTTGTTTGGAAAAAAAAAATGTTTAAATGAAGGAACTGTTTCTTGTATGCAAACACAAACTAACCTTTTAAAAAATTATTCTAGAATGATATGCAATTACCATGATTGATTGTCTCTTGAATTTCTTGGGAATGAAACTTTCTTCGTTTTGTATGGTGCCAAATTCTAGTGAGTTAAATACTACCAAATAATAATTCTCTTGCAATCGGACAAAACTTCGAATCAAGTGAAATTTTTACTCATCAGGGGCGTACACAAGAGTGGGGTGTTTAGGGATTCAAACCCCTTAGATCGACTAAAAATTTTTCATAAAGATCTCGGGGCTTTCGTTTAAATGTTGTTGTTTTTTAATGTGATCTTTGCCATTAGGTCTCTGTACGCTAGTGGTGTGAAAAGAATATGAAAACCAATTTGAACGTTCGAATTGCTATTAATCTAAACAGTTGATGACAATCAAAGAGCTTTGAACAATAACATTGAATCTAAATTCAACTTAAATGAGATGAAAATATGCCATACTCTTAAATTCAGTTTTTTATTATAATCAATATTCATGTTTTTTCGTAATATCTGTTCAATCCAAAACCATATTCAGTAAAAGATTCTGTTAAAAATTTATTAGTTGTTGGCATGTCCTTCTAGAAGGGAAGGAAGGAAAGTTGCCTGAGACAAGTTGAACTTCTACATGATAGATAGCGACAACACTTATCTCCACCTCCACAATTTAGGCATATACTAGAGGGTACGGAAATATTCTTCAGCACCTGCACCCGTAGTTTTAATGGAAGATAAGCTAAATTATCTTTTCACACACATTGACTGATGTCTTGATTTCTGTCGCACTCTGAGTGGTGTTGTCGACAGAATTCGAAACTCTGAACCACAGTAAAGGACGAGGATGGCACTTGAGCTGACTTTCGTATCACTTCCACACCACACTAACGGGAGTACTTTGAGCCTCGACAGATATCAGCGGGCATACGGGGGTTATTTAGTGTCACTAGGTTTCGAATCCACGACTCTACAACGAATTCTAATCATAACCACTCAGCTACCGCGGTTACAGAACGATGTCTCAAAAAGTTTCTTATGTAGTTTCTAAGAACTGAGTTGAAATGCTGTTTGTTTTGTTATCATTTGTTGATAAGTCGCGTGTCGTGACGGGTGATGTGATAGCTTGTTGCTGTCTGTCTATATATATCCCACTTAAATTTATCATTCAATTAAGGCGGGTGTGATTTATGATTGACCGATGTTTTAAAATTACGAACAGCCTGTAAACGCCCTTGAAAGCTATTCTATTTTTCCCAAGCAAGGTTAAAACATGGCGAAAAAATTTAGCGGCAAGCGGGCACTTGTTACTGGTGCTGGAAGAGGTTCGTTTTTCATAATAGTAGTATTTATTTTTTTATTTAAACAGCTTACTTTCGAATTCGTATATACTTTTAAAAGTGCTACAATATTTGTAAACAATAATGTAATATAACTAAATTTTTTTTATCTATTTTTATTGAAAGATTTAAAATTTCCATTTTTGTTACATTACTGATCACATTGTTAATTGAATTCTTACCTAAAAGCAACAAAATTTTTTTTAATATACTATTCGTGGATTAGATCCAATGCAAAAAAAAAAAAAAAAAAAAATGGTTTTAAGGAAATTATTTTCTTTTCCTTTGTGAAACAAAATGCAGTTTTTAAGCAACTTTTTAGAATTATTAATTAGGTTAAAATTAAGGATAATTTTTTGCGTTAAATAATAAAATCTTTGTGACAAAAGAAAAAATGTACTCTCTAAAACTTCTCTTTTGAATTAAAAAAAAGTTGTTTTGTTCTACTCCATTGATTATATTTTAAATCTAAGTTTTAATTTTATATTATTTTTCACTACATGTTTTCTCAATAGGTATTGGCAGAAGCATTGTTACTGAACTTGTTAAACAAGGGGCTCATGTAACTGCTCTCAGTCTGACCAAGAAAAATCTAGATACATTAAAAAATGAAGTAAGTTTGCTTAATATTATGTTTTAATTTTTATTAGCCTAAATTAACTATTGAAATAATTAATTTTGTGATGTAATTACTTAATCTGTATAGAGTTGGAATTTATTATTTTTATTGAAACAATGTAATTACATGCATAGGAATAAATATATTACTGTAATACATTAATATTTAATTTTGACCTTTTTTATATCTTCGTTACTTATGTGTATTGGGTAAAATAAAGAAATTCACAAAACAGATAAAAAGAATGAGAAATTAGATATTTTGGAAACCAAGAATGCTGCAAAAAACTAATTGTGACTGGAATAATAGTAAAGTAACAACAAAAATTTTTTGTAAATACAAAAGAAAAATTAAATTCTAATGCATGTTACGTTGTAATAATAGTATTAGAAACTAAACATTCAATATGACGAAAATGTTCGTTTTCTAATTATATAGCAGATTTATGACATAAAATGTTATACAGGTTTATTGTAAAATTTATATTTAAAATAAATATTTATCAAGGTTGATAAATTAAACTTTTTGTCTTACTGAAACATTTTGCTTCTGTTGCTAAAATAGTTCCATTTTCATATTTTAACTGCATTAAAAGCTGTTGAGAGTAGACATTATTCTGACTTATAATCAGATATTAAAGATAACACCAATAGAAAGAGAGGCATACACAAGGGTGGAATTTTGGTGTGCAAATCCTCCCATAGCCTAAACAGATTTTTAAATTGTTAGCATAAAGATTACCTCTTGGTGTCTGTCAACGTTTTTTTTGAAATATTTTCCCACCCAAGAAAGCAGTCTGTATCTGATTTAGTTACTTCTCTTTTTAAATTTCAACAGTATGCTCTATGAGGACTTAATTGTGTGGCTAAATTTAATTTGCTGTCCATATTAATCTGTAAGATGGTTTTTGACAAATTTAAATGACAAACTTTTAAGGTAGTTACATGGTACTCTACTGCTCAATTTCTTTGATCTCATTGTTTTTGTATTGATTTGTGGTTGTAAAAATTTATCACAAGAAAAGTACACCGAATTCTTTTTTTTTTCATGGTAGATTTCTTAGAAAACTGTGCAAACAAAATCATGTAAAAAAGTACATGCAACCTATGGTAAATTTGGGGAATGATCTCTGAAAAATGAAAAATCTCTGAATATTTTCCCTAAAAACATGCAAAAGAAGTAATAATGAAATCCATGTTACTTATTTATAAAACAAAAATAATTCAATTTTATTACAAAAAATAATAATTAATAAATAAAAAATCAGTGTACCATGAAAATTCACTTTACAAGTATGTACAACACATAATAATTCAAATTGAAATTAAGAATTAAATTACTAACTAGCAAGCATGTTTATTACAAATTGGCCCCAAAATAATATCGTTAGCAGATCTAAAATGTTGGCTTTTATTCAAATGAACTTCTTTCATTATTAAAGGTATCTGTTTTTTTTTTGTTGTTGTTGTTACAAAATCTGCTAATGCACTCTCAATGTCAGGATCATGAGTAAGAAAACGTTGTTCCCTCCTTGTAGCAAATTTTAAGCCCTTGCAAATTAAATCAGCTGTAAAAAGCTGAACTTCGACTTTGTTAATATTGACTTCTTTATTATCATAAGCTGTCATAAATTCAATCATATTGTTCTCATCCAAAGAGCACGAATTCTCCAAATTTTCTCGTGATTTATGCCAGATCAAAAAATTTGTGTAAAAAAAAATATTTTAAATTTGCATACCGTGTTATTTCAAAATCATGTAAAAAAAGAGTTGGGTGTACATTGTTAGAATTGATGATGATTTGAGATTCATCTATTTTGTGTATGTGTTGAATGTGTAAATTAAATGACTTTGAAGAATATTATACTCAACACATCAATTGTAGATCCCTGAGATTGATATAGTTTCTGTGGATGTTAGAAACTGGAAAGAAACTGAATCTGCAGTCAAGAAATTAGGTCCTATAGACCTCTTGGTAAATAATGCTGGTGTCATCAGCTTGCAAGAATTTGGCTCTATTACCGAAGAAGAAGTTGATAAGTATGCTTTTAAAGAATTCTAAAACACATATTTTTATTTCATCTTCAATAAATCAGTTATATTATTTGCATGTTTTCATCATTTTATATAAATGTGCATGATTATTAATTTATTTACTGCTTGCAGTTGTTTTGCTGTGAATGTAAAAGCTGTTATAAATATTTCACAAGTAGGTATAATCCTTTGAATATGTTGAACATTTAAAAGTATTTTATAATCAGAAATATTTTGATGATTTCTCTGAGTACAAGTTTAAGTGATAAGCAATCTAAAATACAAAAACTTATTATCATGGTTGTAGCAAAATAAATAAAATTCTATTGTAAGATTTCAGCCATTTTGCACTGTTACAGTTGAATTGTTATCTAATTCTTTTGTTAAGTTTGGAAAACTGTTTATTAAAGTAGCTTTTTTTTATCGGGATTCTTAATAAAATAAGCTTAATGTTTTTATTAAGTAGTGTCATCAGCATTATTAAAATTATTTCAATATCAGTGCTGGCTCAAATTGTCTTGATTTAATTATCAGATACACATCATTTAGCACCAAGTGTATCAAATATTCTTGTGAATTTTCATTGCTAATTGGTTTTCCTTAAGATAAAAGAGAGGAACATTTCTTTAGAGTAGTGATTTGGTGCCACAGCACTTTTGTGTGCCAACAAATTTTTGAAGTGTGCAGCAATTTTGTTTTAATTGTTAATTATACTCAGAAAAAAAAAATTCCAGATGGAATCTTTGGCTGTTTTATGGAATTAATTATTTATAAAACCCTTATTGAGTATTTGACAACACTAATAGAAAAAGTTATTCATTACATTCCAAATTTAGATATAAAAAAAATTGATTGGGTTCGTAATCCTTTTGTGATACAAATACATATGTATAGGAATTAACTTTTAATCTTTTAGTGAAGAGGAAGAACTAATTTTGCTCTGTAATAATCGAGATTTAATTTCAAAATCTCAGAAGAATTAGTTCATTTCAGATTAAAATTAAGAGGGGATTATCCCATAATAGGCAAAAAAGCTTTAAAAATATTGTTGTAATTATCTACATTTTATTTGTGTGAATTCAGATTTTCAATGTTAACAAATATAAAAAAAAATGTAAAAAAATTATTGAGACTTTTAATGAAGATGACAAATGAAAGTGGCCTTATCCTTTTTGCGACCAAATATAAATGAAATTATCAATAAATATTTTGTTTTTGTCATACAGATTATTTTAATAACATTGACAATTATCAAACTATTTTATATATTGTATTAGAAATAAATAAAATTCTGGTAAACTTATTTTATTACTAGTGTTCTTCCTAATTTTGAAATTATTGAAAGTGTGCTGCAAAAAAAAAAAAAAAAGGTTGAGAATCACTGCCTTAAAGCCTCAATTAAGTTATAAGAAAAAAAATCTTAAGGAGAGATAACTTTTGTATAAATTTTCCTTTCACAAGACTATTTTATTATTATGAAATGAAAGAAACTGAATTATATTAAAAAATACATAAAAGTGCCATGCAGTAATATGAACTCCTTTTTTAAACATTAAGTGATATGTGTATAAAATTTTAATTAGTTATATATAAATGCTCTACTTGTGAAGAAAATTACAATTAAAAATTAATTTCTTCTAATGGATTGCTTTATCTGAAAGCTTTATTAAAAAATCTTGAATAAAACTTAAACTGATGTAATATTTGGTACTATATCATATTGTACCATCAACCAATTTCTTCAAATCAAAAGACGTAACCAAATGCTGCAATATGCAGCCAGTGATGAAAAATAATGCCTGTGCATGTTCCAAAACAATGATAATAATAATAAAGCTGGCTGTATAATATGTAAGAACTAATAATTTTGAATAACTAAGTTACTGATATATTTATTGCATGCTTTACAAAAAGAAATAAACCAAATATACAAAAATATAACACCTAATTAGTTACTACTAGAAATTAAAAATAATAGATATTTTAGAATCATTTCCACAGTCTCCCAAAGGTTTAATTAACTCCCGGTTAAATACTTCTGCTCTTAATGAAATAATTCTCAATCCATTTGTATAAATCATTTTTAAAGATAATTAAACAAAACTAAACATGAATCAGGTATAAATTATTTCATTTTGTTCAATAACTGTATAAGAATCAAATTCTTCTCAAAGTACAACTTTAAAATCATTCATTTTGTAATATAACATAGTTTCAATAGAAATAATTATATTTTTTAAGTCACATATCTTGAGTTGTTAGAAATAAATATAAATTTGCATCTGAACTAAAATAATTATCTCTATGTTATAATGACTGATTCATCACATATAAATGGATTTTGTGAGATATACTGGTTGTTTATTCCTTAGATCAT
The DNA here is from genome assembly GCA_019973975.1 of Trichonephila clavata. NCBI lineage: Eukaryota > Metazoa > Arthropoda > Arachnida > Araneae > Nephilidae > Trichonephila > Trichonephila clavata. The sequence continues at coordinate 157,335 of BMAO01004965.1, forward strand.
TGCCAAAGGTATGAAAGAACGAGGTGCAGGTGGTGCTATTGTCAATATTTCCAGTCAAGCAGCAATCATTGCTCTACCCAACCATGCTACTTATTGTGCATCGAAAGGAGCTTTAGATCAAATAACTAAAGTTATGGCATTGGAATTGGGTCCACATAAGGTTAGGAAACTGCTTTGATTGTAATATTTTAAAGTAATTTTAAACAGAAAAATCATTCTTTATATTTATTTTAAATATGTAAGTATAATTTATTACGTTTTACTAAACTTTACTTTATTATATTGAATAAAGCTGTTTGATATTTATATTTCATTCAAAAAGTTTGAAAGGACTAGGGAATTTTTTTTAGCAATTTGTTTAATAATAAATTAATAGCTTTTTGTACCAAATTTTTCTCTGAATTTTCTGTATTGAATGCTTTTTTTAAAGCCGGAACTATATTGTATTTTTGAACCTCTATTTTGCAAACTTTTTCCTGGAACCAAAAATATAAAGTATATTGAAAGATGAATCTCTATTTAACAAATTTTCCACATGAACTTTTTCTGAATCTTGTGACTTCATTAAATAGAAATCCGACTGTATTTTTAACCACACTATAAATCACCCATTAACAACATTAAGTCATTATTTGAAATTGTTCTTATACCTTAAATTAAAAGTTTAAATTAAGTTTTAGTAATCTATGACTTCTGATCACTATGTTACTTTTCCTATTAATGTACAAATAGTACTTTTATGAATTTAACTATACAAAGTTTTTTTTCTTTATTGTATTTGTGCATTTTAGTGAGATCTGGTGGTAATATGAAAAGATCAAAACTAATCTTTTATTTTCCATCGTATAATTTTCTGTTTATCTGTTCAGAATTTTCCATCATACTCTTTATGTTGAAACTTTAAACCAATATATCCTAACTTAGTACAGTTTTGTTAAGTAATTAGCATTTTAATATATGCTTTTAGCAGGAATAGTTTATATTATAAAATGGATTAAAAGTGCAGTCTCTATCAAAGTATGTGTGCATTGAAAAAGAGAAAATGAATTATAAGGCATGAAATTATTAAAATATTATTGATATTTCATTAGTTCTATTGAATATGAAGTAAATTATGAAATAAAATTCACCAATGAATATTAGAATGAAAGAGTTGAATGAATTAATCCAAATACTAATGTGTGGACCAAAAAGCAATCCAAAAAGTGGTATGATGTTATGGTTTTACAATAATCATTATTACTGCAAAAATTGGTCATCCATCCAGTATAGTGGTTAGCGACGCTGCCTGCTGTGCTGTAGGGTCTGGGTTTGAATCTTGGAGATGCATGGATGTTTGTAAACTTATAGCATCTTTACGGTATGGGGGCACAGGTGGCATTAGTAACAACAACAGAAAAATTGCAGTAATTTTTGGCAAATGAAAGTTTTATTTTTTTCCTTTCAAATTTTATTCCCTATTGAGCAAAACTATATTCCCTGTTCACACCTAAAATTTTATCTATTAATGAGAGTTATAATTACAGCTCATTACTACTGTTTTCATTATCAATCACGATTAATTTTGTTTGAAATTTTAATAAAATGTTTTTCCATTTGTTTTTTGCTGTGAAATTATTCTCCTATAACAGTATTTTAATATTTTTTAAAACTGTATTTATCTTTCACTTTAGATAAGAGTTAACAGTGTGAATCCAACAGTTGTTTTGACAGATATGGGCATAACGGCTGTAAAATCCTATGGTGAAGGTAAACATATTGAAGATGCATTAAAAGCTAAAATTCCTCTAAGAAAATTCTGTGGTAAGTTTTTTTGAAAAATTTCAGTGTATTAGAATAATATTTTTTTTTATCAAGTTATATTTGATTTCCAATTCTTTTGAAAAGAAATATATATAAAGTGTTTTTAAAAACATTTACATTGTGTTCAATATGTAAAATTGCTTAGCATTTTTAAATATTTTGAAAGTTTCAATGCCATATTAGTACGATTCATTTTAGATTTATTTTCATTAAATTAAAATTTTTCTTTTGAATTCTAAAAAAAATCATCATCTACATTAAAAAAATTAAAAATATTATTACATTTCAAATTTTGTATTTTCTTTTCAATTTACTTCTTAATAAATTTTACTGAGTGAATTGTCATTTAAATTAAAATATATTAGTATATGCTACAAGAAACAAACTGGTTCAAGAATGTTTTGTAAACAATTTTTTTTAAAGTTAATAAAGATAGTTTTTTTTAATTAAATGTTTCTTCTGTTTTTAAACTATATTTTCAAAAATTAGCTGTACTCAATCTAATGAAATATTGAGAATTTATAATTGCTTTTAATTAGAGATATATATTATTAAAGAATAAACAAATAAAATATTTTTCTTAAACAAAAGTATTTCTCTTATAGATGTCGATGACGTTGTGAAAGCTACATTATTCTTACTCAGTGATGATGCTGGCATGATTACTGGGGCCCAGTTACCATTAGATGGTGGTTACATTATCCAGTAAACAGTATATAAAACTATTTTTATGTATTAAATGTTTCTAATGAAAGATTATTTTTAAATACATATACAAAAATACATTTCTTTTTCAAACTGATATTTTATTGTACTGTATAAAATGTAATGTTATAGTTCTTTTAAAAGCTGTAAATTTTTTAAAAATAATTTTATATTTTTTGTTAGTAAATTTATATATAAAGTTTGGATGTATAGATAAATTTATTTTCAGAGTTCTATAAATATGATGCTTTATACAAAATAAATGTTAAAATCCAAAAGCTTATATTTTACTTTTTATGAAATACATATTGAATTTACTGTAAAATTATTTTAAAACCTGTTTTTTGAATTGGTTTAAGATATTTTTCAAATGATGATTTATTACTTATTATTGGTGTTTACACATATAGCTGTTAAATATGATAATTTTGATGTGCCATAGCATCATGTGCATGCATACTTTCAAAATTAGTTTCTATACAAAATAATTTTCTAATTGTAGCAGTTGATCTAGTTCTTATTTAGATAATTCCTTAGAATTTTTAAACAATTGTATAAAAGTTGAGTTTTTTTCACAATAGAATACTTTAATGTTATTATAAAAACCTTCTATATAACTGAAAAGAGAAAAAAATTAATGATCAATTTCAATATATAGTTTAAAATGGAAAGTAAGAAAATAGTTATTCATTCGGGGAAAATGTGGATACTTAAAAATTATACCTGAAATTTCAAATGCACATGTATAAGAATTTAAATAAGGATTGTGTATTGGGGCATTCACAAAAATACTTGATAATGTTCTTGAAAAAGGTGAAATATTACTTTTCTTTCATTTAAATACTTTTGCTTATTAAATGTCATGAAGTTTTTGAATTTAAAACTATGAATATACGATAATTTTTTTTTAGTACATACAATGCTAAACATTATTTGTAAAAAAAACCCTGCATATTGAATTAAAGATATTGATTTTAAAATATCACAAAAACAGTTGATATAAATAATTTGAGTTTTTTTAGGGAAGAGGAAGAATTGTTAATACTTTACTATTTTTCATATAACAGTGTTTTGTATTGACAATGTTCAAAGTAAGCCTAAAATTAAAACATGCATTTTATAATAAAGATGGATTTGCATATCAAAATAAAAATAACATATTTTAAATTTGGTATGGGGAAAAAACTTGTTTTAATATTTTAATGGAATTGTAACATTATTAAAATACACACATTTGTCTTTTTTAACAGAATTTATTATAAAATTATTTAGTATAATACATCTGTAAATACACACAAAATACTTATATGCCTTAGTTAAATAACATAAGGCTATTATGCCTTAATGCAGATTATTTAGCTGCTTTTTTTCAGATAGCATTTTCAAAATAGTATAAAAGACATTTTAAACAACAAAATATTGAAGTATAAAATATCACATATTTTAAAGTACCATACACAATATTGTTACAAAACAGTACAGCTAAATACTAAACAAATAAATGAAGCAATATTTAAAATACAGCATTAAGTACTGGAAATACTTGTCAAATAACATTTATAATTTTGATACATATTATACAATAATTCTTTAAAAATAATTTTAATCTTCGTGAGATTTTTACATTTTATCTTCTTTGATTTGCTTTACTGGCCTAAATTTTTGTAAGATTTTATATATAAAATATTTAACTCATTTTCATGATCATGAGTAATAAGAACCACATATATTAAAGTAAATTGAATTTAATATAAATTTCTTCCCTAACTTTTTCCTGTTTATGAATTGCCTTGATTTTATTTGATTTAAAAGTAAGGCAATTTATATAAATTTCCACTTTTGTAGGCAATTTTAAAATGTTATATATTCTGATTCTTGAATTTATAGAGATTGATGAAAAATGCAATTTAAAGTATAAAGATTAAATTAAAACATGTTAATGATTTGCCTTAAATATTTCAAAAGGTAGCAATATCATTTTTCACACTACTATTTACACTCTTTTTTCCATAAAAAAATTCAGTTTTAATTTTTTCCCCACTGGAATAACATTTTTGCATTTTTATTCACACATTTTTTTCCGTCAAAGTAAAAAAATAATACTTTTTAATTCAAGTTCATTGTCAAATAAGCTCTAGCATTAAAACTTATAATTTTTTGATGATTGTATAGATAACAAATCAAATTAAAAGTCCTTTTTGGAAAAATATTTTGTTAATCACAATGACAAATACATATCATTAAATTAAAAAAACATTAAAAACTTAAACTGAATAATATTTACAAATGGTACATTTTAAGCAAATGATCTTAGTTTTGACGTTCACGTGCAATTCTTTTTCACACTTTGATGTAATGATAAGCTTCTAATGATGATAAAATAACATACAAGAACCACATAGAAATCATTACAATGCAACAGATTAAGGCTACATTTCGAGGACCACCTAATTCTGCTTTTCCCAATACAGCCAAATATCGTCTTGCTACGATGAGAGAAATGCAAGCAAGAGCCAAAGCAGTGTAAATTCCTACACTGAAACCTAATGTACCAGCAGGAACTTCGAAGCTCTTTCCCTAAGAGGGGAAAATAATTACATGAATTCAAGGAATAAATGCCAGTAATATTTTCTACCAAAAAAATAATTCTTGGTTTCAAAAAAAAATTCAATTAAAGAGAAAAATTTAAAAGAATTGTAATTTAACATTGGATTAAAAAATAAAATTTATTATTTTTCACAGAGTTTTTAGTAATTAGTAAAAATTATATTACTTCGTTTTTAACAACTTTTATTAAAGATTGTAACAATTTAAGATTTTCTTGATACTTTATCATTACCGTTCTCCTAAATTCTGAACAAGAATTTTAGCTATGCAGTAAAAATTCTAATTGGCCAACTAACTGAGGAGGTCATTCATTCTTATAATTTATTTTTTAAGGAATGCAATATTTGTATTTTGTAAATAATTCATTTTTAATAATGTTGCCTGCAATTGTTTAATTTAAACAATTTAGTGAATAATACAGTGATTTTGAATATCAAGTTCTTTCTAGTTTAATTTAATCAATGGATGGTGACCAGTTTAGACTTTATCATATTTTTTTATCATTTATAAATAAAGAACTTAATTTCTTCTTCATCTATCAAGAATATAGTTCATCTTTACAGATGCCCTGTGTTGTTTTGGAAAGGAACAAAGTCATTTCCCATAACAAGTAATTAAATTAAGAAGTTATTCAGAAACTCTCTCTCTCTGTGTATGCACTATTTTGTTCGAGACCAGTTAAGGGATGTTGAAGGGAATGAGAGATTTTCAAACCAAATCTTTGAATTCATTTTTGTCCCATCACTATATTTCATTTCCAACACGACCTTGATTTATTCCTTCATATTTAATTTTATATAGAAAACAGCTTTTTACTTTTGATTTTACAGTCAAAATTTTAAAATTATTTTAGTTAACAAAATGGGAAATCTCAAGAGGACTCGGCATACAAAAATTTTATCTGGCCAATCTAAGATCTCTCTGTGTGTGCTCTTCCTTTTTATTTACTTACATAAACACTAATCATCAATATTTTTAGAGTTCAGCATTTAAAAATTAAAAGCGTTTATTTAAATACTTTTAGTAAGTATTTGTGCAAAATTAATGATAACTCGATTGAGAGAAATTTCAAAGTTAGAAGTTTTTAATTCAATGTAAAGCTTATGAATTTGAAACTCATGTAAGAATCTAAATTTAAAAAAATCATTGCTTGCATTTGAATTTATATGTCACAATTAGCAATTGCATATTTTAAGGGGAATATAATTTAATTACAAAGGTACAATCTAGATAAGCAGAGATATTTGTGTCACAACCAAAATATACCAAATTTGTATGAATAGTGGGATATTTTTCTATCATAAAACATGTTCTAAGTTTGGTAACATTAGGCAGACATATTTTCAACAGTCTAAACACTTTCAGTATTGTTTTTCTTATTACATATTGCCCTTTTCCAATACTTCGTTAATTGAAGAAAAAAGGTGCACAGTTTTGTAAAATCATGCTTTTAACACAATATAAATAAACCACACCAACATACAGCTAATTCTACTTACCTTAGATGCCCAGAATATGCTTGCAAAAAGCCACGGTAGTCCAAGTCCGAGAAAAACATTCACAGAGTTACTTCCAGTTACGTTGCCAATGGCACTGTCTGCATACTTCTCTTGTTTTGCTGCTGCCATTGATGCAAAAAGATCAGGGAGCGAAGTACCCAAAGCCACAAAGGTGATGGCAGTCACTGCATCTTTCAGTCCGACGAGACATCCGAAAATACTCGCCAGATCGCCAACGATAGCTGTTAGGATTCCAATTAGCACCAGGGACACGAAGAAAGTCAACCAACCACCACACATGCCAGTAGGTGGTACGATGGCGAAAATGGACTGCAAAAATTAACAGTATATTAATTGAAATAATTTTATTTAAGATAAAAATCACAAGAAATTGTTCAACCTATATACGCGAAAGGATACTGATTAATTATGAAACAATTCGGATAGTTATTAAAATTACTTAATGATTTTCAATATGACAATATTTAATTAAATAAAAGATTGGAACATATTATTCTCCTGGATATGTAGAACATTGGTACTCACGTATAATACCGTCGACCAATTTCGCCAAATCAAAAAAAAATCGGCAAATGCTGTCAACGTACGCGCGAACATGCATGGGAACAGTTTTCCGCTTTTGGCTGGATATCGCGCAATTTTGGCCACTTTTCATTCGATGGTATCATAAATAATTACTAAACATCTTATGATTTAGACCGCAAAAAGTATGTCTATATGATTTTTTTAAAAAGTTTTTAAAGCCATGCCTCGTATATAACTACAGCGATATCCAACAAGTAGCAATATTTTTAGCTACTTGAATTCATGACAATGCGTAAGAGTACAAGAAATATTTAACTGTACGCTCTTTACTAAAATTGAAAACTACACTGCTGGCCACCGTAAATGCAACACCCTGAAGGAAGCACGCAAATAACATGAAATTTAGAACATGCATTAGCGGAGGTGAGATATGCAAATGATTAGAATTTCAGCTCAGACACACATCACGCACGCCTGTGGCGCCACCTCAAAGCGCTATTTAGGGCTTGGAGATTTCGACGATTTCAAATTCGGCAATTGTGTTTTTCTTATGGTTTTTTTTTCAAAAAACGATCCGTTATGTCTCGTAGAAAACAGCGATCAGCTTTTGATCAAGTATCCGAGTTCGACAAAGGAAGGATAGTGGCCTACCGAGATTGTGGATTATCTTTCAGGGAAATCGGCAGTCGTGTTGAACGAAACCAAAAAACTGTAATGCGGATATGTGACCGTTGGATGCAGGAGGGTACGACGGACCGACGTGGTCGATCGCATCCACCTCAGTGCACCACTTCACTTGAGGACAGGCAAATTGTGCGCATGGCAGTGACGGATCGCTCAGTCACATCACGAACCATAGCACAGCATATTGAGTCTGTAACGCATCATTCAGTGCGCGTACCATTCGACGTCGATTACAGCAGAGTGCTCTGTCCGCAAGACGTCAATTGCTTGGTCTACCCTTGACACAGAACCACAGACGTCTCCGCCGCCAACGGTGCGATAAAAGAAGGACGTGGGCGGCAGAATGGAATGAAGTTGTCTTTACTGACGAGTCACGCATCTGTCTGCAACACCACAATGGTCGGATTCGAGTCTGAAGACACCGTGGAGAGAGGATGCTGAACAGCTGCGTTATGCACCGCCACACTGGTCCTGCACCGGGTATTATGGTATGGGGCGGTATTGGATATCACTCTCGCACTCCTCTAGTACGCATTGCCGGTACTTTAAACAGCCAGCGCTACATCTCCGAGGTGTTGGAGTCAGTTGTCCTTCCTTAACTTCAGGGCTTGGCCACAGCCATATTTCAACAGGATAATTCGCGACCACACGTGGCACGCATTGTCCAAAGGTTCTTCGTCAATCACCAGATTGAATTGCTTCCCTGGCCGGCTCGCTCTCCGGATCTTTCACCGATAGAAAACATGTGGTCCATGGTTGCTCAACAATTGACCCAGATTACACCCCCAGCTACCACACCAGATCAACTTTGGCAGCGTGTGGAAGCTTCTTGGTCTGCTGTACCCCAAGAACACATCCAAAGTCTCTTGGAATCAATGCCGAGGCGTGTGGCAGCGGTGATCACCAACAATGGCGGCTACTCTGGCTACTGATTGGGGCAGGAACCACACTTCACAGAAGTCTATAAATTTAATCACTTGATACTTGGTCAACATGTTATCTACAAAATAAATTTTGTTGCGCTATCTCTTGTCTTTCTTGGTGTTGCATTTATGGTGGCCAGCAGTGTATTTTCCAATCGTTGATGTACAATATCCATAGTACATGGCGGTATCATTTATAAGGGTAACTAAGGTAAAGCTTTAAGAATATTATTGGATAAATATTTTTTGCATATGATCTCACAACACTGTATTACAAACAGCTTGGAAAGGCTAAAAAATATAAATCCCTTCGAATCTCACCATACATTAATGAGGTCTTTGATTTGGTTACTTCAAAAATGAAAACTACTTTGTTATGTTAAGAAAACATGCACAGTGGAGTAACGTACACCCCCGCATCGCGGGGGGGGGAGGGTTCTTGGGGGCCCGAAACTTAACTACTGCGAAGCAGTGTCGGATTAAACAACATAGAGGCCCCTAGGCAGTTGTATTCTCGGGGCCCTGTAGCCTGTTTTTGGAGCACTAACAGAAAACAAAACACGCTCTTATGGGCCCCTAAAAAGCACGGGGCCCATAGGCAATTGCCTACTCCGCCTAATCAGCTGCCAACCACTTGTACCAACCCTTTGGAAAATCCTACTTGGGGGCCCAAAACCTGACTTTTCAGGAGGGGCCCTAATGTTCTCCGTTACGCCACTGAGACTGCAGTTATGTATTACTCTTAGTATGTATATATAGATACACCGAAGAGGAATGGAATTAAAGATAACTAGTTTCCAGCAAATGTTTGCGTGTGTTCGACTATGTAAAAAGAAAGCAATTGAGGCAATAAATTATCCGATATTATAAAGAGTGATGCGACGGGAATCAATAATAAATAGACACACACAGTATGGGTAAGACGAAAGATCTACGCATATTTGATCAGGGGCAAATCGTTGGGTACCCCCCCCCAACAAATGGTCATTCTATCTCAAAAATGGTAGAAGCAAATTTGTATGTACTGTGAGTAAACAGATTTCGCATTATTTTCAAAAGATAGATGCCCCACAATGTAAAATAGCCACTTGGTAATTCAACACTAGTGCGTAAACAAGTGTTATATATATATAACAGCCGCAATAGCGTACACGGACTTCTCTTATGAGGAGTATATACTAAAAGACACGTAGACAAAGGTGTAATTTTTTATGTTAAAAATCAAAAATCTGTTGGCCTATGGAGGAGGGTTGAACCCCTAAACCCTACAATTGTGTACGCCACTTAGCAGCTACTCCAAGCCAAAATAATCTTGATACGGGGTACCGAAGTTCTTTTCCTATGAAGATACCTGAAATGATCGTACATCCCAGAGCACAAAGATCTACATGTGGGTAAGTAAAAATCATCACTGAGCTCTAGACATGGAATATTTTGCCTGAAACCACATGGCACATACACTTTATAAGAGTTATTATAATTTTAAAAAAACGTAGACGACATAGAATAATCTTTATGCTAAACATTAAAAATTTCGCTGGACTATTAAGGGGGGGGGGTGAACACCAAATCCAATCCTTGTGTGCGCCACTGACCTGGATCGATAAATCTAGAATAATATTGATACACATGCGGATACAGGGTAGGCATGATGGATCTTTCTTGCTATCAGGGGGAATGTTCTGCAAGCTGTTGAGGGTAGCATTCTCGTCTGAAGATTGTTTATGTGAACAGAAATGGGACATCTAATAGGTTTGACACCGTCTTATTGCCAATGTTACCATGACATCCCCGACGACTATGTCCTTCCTTTAGGGATGTCTTAAACATGCTATTGGAGACTCAATAGTTTAACAAGACAATACACCGTACCATCGCTCCCGAATGGCTGGCTGAACACGCCACATATAGAAAAGACCATGGACACAACAAAATACCATGTGGTGTTTTGTTGTGTCCATGCCAAGAGGAATCGTAGCCATCATTAAGGTGAAGAAATGATACCTGTCTATCAAGGACGTTTCAAGGCATGGGCCTTGGCTTCAATAAGAATAATTTTAACTGTCAAATGTTACTCCCGGACATGCTCTTCGAAAAACTGAATATTTTGAACTGAATGCCTTTTGCAGCAGTGACAAGGCCAGTAGCGCAACGGAAAATGTTAGGGCACCCCTGCAAAGTCAGATTTTGGGACCCAAGTCGGATCTTACAAAGGGTACGTATTTGGCGTCAGTCAGGCTTTGGGCCTCCTAAAATCCTGCCCTCCCCCCCGTACGGAGGTGTACGTTACGCCACTGGACAAGACTACATTATTATGTACCTGTACTACATTACCAAGGCCCAGGCTTACCTCCATACACCATCATCTAGATAATTCGATAGTCAGTCAAGTCGGTTTGTGAGTCACGGACATTTATTTGCTACGAGTTATCATTTGTACAAGTGTTTGGCAACATTTGCTATATACTGTTTACTTAAAGGTCGCAGGTGGTGCCTAATTTTGCATAGAGGCCCAGGGCTTCAAGAAATCTTAAAATATCATTGCTGTCAAAGTGGTTACATATTAGACAGGTATCTCTAATTCATTGCTTTTCAGAGTACCTTTCATCCACTCAGAAGTATATAGTTCGTAAAAAAACATTAACTAATTTCTATAAATTGAACCTACTAATTGACAAATATTTCTAAAAAAGAAATGGCACGTAAATACAAGCATATTTTAACGTTTACATTTATATAAAGGATTTTAGGAACCTTTAGAAAAAGGAACACATTCGAATGTTCGAATCATTTCCACGTTCAGCTCACATTCTTAGTTATAGATTTCTTATTCCACTTATACATCACACATCCGACACTGAGAAACAAAGGCAGAATTGTTACCTTCCATCCAAACGTGAGGAAATGAAGCACGTAATCTGTGGTGGTTGCGTTTTCAATGTCACCACCATTCACAGTGAGGGCTGCACGGAACTGCTCTGCCCACGTTTCGGATTGCAGTCGCACGTTGTCCACGTTGACGTTGGTCATGACAGCTACACGATTGACGATGGAATTGAAATCTGAAAAACAGAATGATGGATATTATTTGATAAAAGTAATAACACGTTCTTCTTTCACTATTTGCTACGATTATGATAACTAAATGATTGAATGTGAAAAATGCTGTTATAATTATATATTTATATCGAATTGCAATATTTTAAATGAAGATAAATGAGTAGCAGTGGTGCCCACAAAAGGGGAGGGGGTGTCCACGGGTCCGAACGCCTCCATAGCCCTTGATTTTTTCCCGATTGATTATAACCCTATGTATATATTACATAAAATTTAATTATTCATTATTAATAACTTATTTTATTAATGTTATTATTTATTCAATAATTTATTTTTTTACTATTTTTTCTCTCCACAATCGATAAAACCAAAAGAATATGTTGGGCGGCGTATGATACGAGAACGGTCGACTTCCGACCCTGGATCTACCACCCTAGAAAAATTCTTGTGTGCGCCACTGATGAGTACATATTCAGTGAACATCTTTTTAATCAGTCATTCAACTGAGGCAGTGGTGTACACAAGGGTAGGATTTTTTTTGGGGGGGAGTCAAACTCCTCCCATAAAAGAAATCTGCATAGGCTACTAAACTGAGGAAGACACCACTTAACAGTGGCGTACAAAAAGGTGGGGTTTGGGGGTTTAAACCCTCTTATACAAGAGATTCTTAATTTTTACCTTAAATACGTCTCAGTTCTCTCTCTCCCTCTCGTCTACTTATTTTTTTAAATGTAAACCCTTCTCATAAAAGTAGTCTGTGTACGCCACTGCCAGATAGTATATAAAAATGTCAAAAAGGAAATTTTTGTGCCAGCCCCCTCAATTCCCCAATTTTAAAAGGCTGTTACAGCCCATAAGAAAAGGGGCTATAGAAAGCTTCAGGAAGCGTTAAAAGGCACAAATCTCTTCATAGGATCCTCTGTAAAATGGAAATTTAATACACAAGTCGTGTGTAGTAAAATCTCATCAATACACCATCACCTGTGAATGGGACTTCCTCCCACAATTTGTAGTTTCCTTTTGCATCTGGAGATATGCTACTTCCTTATTTTTCGTTTACGCATTCAATTTAGCATTTCGCCCACAATTTTTTATAGTTATCAAAAGGATAATATTTTAAATATTTTACGACAAATGTTACTTCACATGCGCTTTTGATTGTGAATGACTAAGAGCGCTGTGCTTAACTTAGTCATAGCACCCCATATTTTAAAATAGATTACTCATTTTAGAATATACAACAACAAAAAAAAAATGATTTAACATATGACACATATTTGATGATATATAAAATAAATTCAAATGATCTAGCAATATTTTTAAATTACAATATTAATAAGAAAAAAAAACATTGTTCAATGTAAAATTTATATAATTTCTTTAAAATTCGTGTGTGTTATTTTCCCTAGTAAATCAATAAATTGATGCATTTAATAGAATTATCAGACTTATCTAAGCTAATGCTTTAATTTACTCCTACTAATGTTTGAAACTTAAGTTTCCGAAACCTTTCATTTAAAATCTAAATACAAATGTGCTTTAATAGACACACAATTCTGTTCAGTATTTTTGTAACAATACCGTTAAATATAAATGATATACTGAACTTAAATTGTAGTAAAATTGTAAAGGATATTATTTTTAACAGTTTAATTCAATTAATTATTTTATACCAGACAGATATGGTGCGCTTTCACAGTAGTTCAAGCTTTGTATCATGCATATAACGAAAAATGTTAAGGAATATAAAAATAAAAACTATTTTCAGTAAAAAAAAGCATTCGTAAAATTTCACCCTCAAATCTAACACTGTGACGCAGCTTCTTAGTTTACCAACCGTCTTCTACCCTTTTTTTTTGTTTCACGGCACCCCAGGCGAAAAGGCGCACTATATTGCATCTTCCTTTAAAGCGGGCAATAAATAGACCACACCTATGTCAGCTGAAAAGTCCATTCATTTGTTTCATTTAAAAAGTGGTCTGTCTACATATGTGTGGAAAGGATGGTCCGCTAATGAGAAGAAAATGCCAGGAATTGTGATCTATGCGTCGGAGTGGCATGTCATGGTACATCCAAATGACATTCGACATGAGGTGCCATAATGGGTGTAAGTCCGAGTGGTCCTTGTCCTTGGAGAACGAATTGTCCCAAACACCAATCGGGTTTCGGGTACTGTGCGCAAGTTCATGTTCTTTCCAATCAGGATTGAAAGGGAATTGAGGAGGCGTAAGACAGTCCAGTCCGGAAGGTTAAAAAAAGACGCATTGAAAGACCAGCGAGGATGGAGCGAAAAAGAAAAAGAGAACTTTTGCTTGACCATTTTGATGGATCTTGGACGTTAGGAGATCAGGCATAAAGAGCCTACCCGACGATATTACAAGGTATCCGATAACTAAATGTGTAAAGTTGTGGTGACCTGTAGCCACCCCTTACACTAATACCTTCCTGTCTATCTGAAAACTCAGCTGGATGTGTAGGCGATCTTAAATGATCAAAAGACATAATTCCAATTCAAACTGATTTATTGATGCTTATCAGTATATAAGATTAGACATAACTCAATTCTAGTTAAGATAAATAAGCGAGAGAGAAGTAATGAAGTGGGGTATCAATACTAGCGGATAGATACAGAATTTCAACTGAATCTAGGAAAGCTTAAACGCGCACAATTATAACTACGTCACACGATAATAATCTGATTTACTTAATCAAAGTCACTGACCTTATATTTTACTGAGGCGGTTCCTTCGTGACGACTTCAGGCCCTTTATATGGCTGGAAGAATTGGTGAAGACTCCACGCTTCGTAATAATGAATTTCACTATTTTAAATCCACTTCTCTTCGCGTACATCAACACGTATCAGCCTCGCTTCACTTGTCAACAACTACGTGTCGACTTCTCGATCTTTAATTCACTTGACTTCTCACTTCCTCCTACTTAGCTTCTCGCGAAAACCGAATTTATATAATATATCTTATTTACATAAATCACGCCTGGCTCTCGGTGAAGATTGGTTGAAATAAATAAATTGTTTTAAGGAAAAAAGAAGAAATAAGTGAAAGACCGTATAGATCCGTCACAAAGTCAAAAACTCCTTAACTTATGATTACTAATTGTAAATAAAAAAAATATATAATTTTACTGAAGCATAAGATTTATCTCGCTACCTAGAAAATTTGTTAAACCTACGTCACAACACTAATAAATTGTAATAAATCTCTTTTTAAGCGACAGCGATCAATCCATTGAAATATAACTGGATTGCAATATTACTTACAAAGAATTTACAAATTTTACAGCTGTGTTGGATTTAAGTGGCAGTTATTCAGTTGAGTTAAATATCTTACCATCATCGTTCGTAATGGTCACAGTCGATCTATTCACTTGTCCAATAGCTGCACCTCCTGACGGTTCGAAGAGTTCCACCTCAAAGTGCTCGTCCTTCTCGGCATTGAAGTCATCAACAATAGGAATCTCAATGTTCTTTTCTGCCTCGCCATGTTCAAAGGTGATCTCGCCTTCGCCCCCGACGTAGTCCTTGCCGGACACTGCAGTACGGTCAATGGTGCGCCACTTGGCGGAGATTATTCCGTCCACCCCATTGGTTCGAACAACTGGAATGAGAACTGTGCCGATGCTTTCTTGGACTAAAAGACCTCGGCGTTTGAATTGCAAAATACCGGGTTCTGTTGAAAAAGAATGGTAGGTTAATCAAATCAGTCAGAAAATCATTTTATAGAAGTAATATGCAGTGAATAATTTATACTCTACCATCATCGTTAAGAATGGTGATTTCCATGATGCATACTCGTCCGAGTAATACATTCCCAATATCTTCTGGTAAAATGCAGAGTTTGAGGAAGAAAGTCTCATCCGGTTCCCACTGGTTGTCATCCACAATTTCTACAAAAATTTCCTTTTCTACTTCACCATCTTGGAAGGTGAGGACTTCCTTCAGAGGAACATAATCTTCTCCAGCTACAGCTGTACCGTCGATAGTCTCGACCCTACATGGAGATAAATAAATACATAAAGCATAGGTACGTAAGGTAGTGAAAACTAATCTTTAACCCTTTAACATTCTCAAGCGATTCTTCATTCTGCACTTACTACTAAAAGATGAGTCCAAATGCGAAACGACAAATAGCTAGAAAAAAATAGGTTAGGAAAAGTGTCAGATTTTACAAAAGGATTCCGATTGCGAAGATTTGTTAATCTTTTTTAAGGGATACCTTAACCACGAGAATGATTCAATCAATTGAGAAAATCGTTTTTGCGATAGTGTATTATAAGTTTCCTCAAGTTGAAAAACAAGTTTTCAACTTGAAAAAAAAAATTTTCTTCAAGAGTTGGAAAAAATATACATTATGTTCGTTATATTAAGCAAACATCATCAAAACATACACTAGCACGTAATTGCCGTACTACTTGCTTAACGTATATCAAACATCACCCTCTGTTTTGAACACCACTTGTTTACAGGGACGTCTTAAGGCATTGGCCAACTGGGCCTGAGCCCTCGGTGGGGTCCTCGCTTTGTTCTCGACCCTGCCTTAATAAGATCATGATCCGGATAATTTTAAAATCAAATATTATTTCTTTACATATTCTCCAAAAAACGGGAAATTTCAAACTGCATATCAATTGGCAAAAGTGATAAGACTGTACTATTATGCGATGACCGTTGCCCATGTTTGGGTTTAGGCTTAATACCATAAACAATCGTTCAACTCATTTAGTCGGAATGCGGCCATCGGTTGAGCAAGTTGGTGCCTATGTTTTTGAGATTGTGAATGGTGCACATTTATTTGTTTCAAACTATTGCTTGTACGGAGTACTTGACAATGCATGCTATAGTCGACTTTTAAAGATCTCAGGTAGGCCTACCTTTGCATGGGGGCCCAAGACCTCGAAAATATTAAGGTCTCTCCGGGCCTAGAACCTCAAAGAGTCTTAAGATGTCCCTGCTTGCATAGCTTTCTCAAATGAATATATGCGCATGCGCTGCATTAGTAAGTAAGCTTTATAGAAGATTGATTAAGTTTACGAAAATAGACATTAAAATGCAAAAAAGTTAGAATATAAATGAGGGGAGGGGATGAAGTAGCAAACCCCTTCATTAGAAGACTAAATAATATATTGTATATAATAATTCATTTTGTGTCGCATAAAAACAGATTTTTAATATTTTACCCTGTTTTGTCTTAATTCGATTAGTAAAAATTTATTCGCTGAGGTCTACAACTTTTACTAAAATAGGAAAATAAACCAATAAACATAACTAGCATATATTATTTTACAAAATAATGACTCAATTTTAATTATTATTTCAAAAAAAAAAAGCTCTAGTGAAAATATTTATTTTATTTGGCTACAGAACGTTCTTCATGGCAACGTTTTAACTAAAATTAAATTAAATTACTTGCCATAAGCAAATCAGATTTTTACAAAGCAATTTGAATAAAATTTTTCTTAAAGCTTACACAGTACGGTTTTTCTTAGTGAAAACATATTTTATTCAAATTTTTGAGCTACTCATTTCACGTTTTACGACGATATTAAAGACAGCAACGAGAGAGAGAGAGAAAGACCGAAATATTCCAAGTTGGTATACCGATTTTAGGATAGCGTTTTCCATTAATTGACTCGTCTTAATTATGCATTAATGGCACTCACATGTCAACTCCCATGCGTTTGCTGTTCTGATCTTCGTAATTTTGCTTGAGGCTTCATTTTAACAATGGAAAACCTGTTTAATTATTTAAATTTTAATATCTGAATTCTGATGAAAGGGTAAATTAATTTAATTTAGTGGGAACCTCTCGTTAACAAGAGATTTGATGTTAATTGGCTTATCAATCTAACGAATTTTGTATAAAGCAGCCATTAAAATGTAGTGGTTATTAAATTTGTTGTTTTAGAGGACTTTATGGATGATACATTGCTATAAATATAACAATTTTATAATTCTCTCAGTAATGTAACCATCTATTCAAATACACTGCTGGCCACCGTAAATGTAACACCAAGAAAGACAAGAGATAGCACAAAATAATTTATTCTGTAGATAACATGTTGACCAAGTATCAAATGATTAAATTTATAGACTTCTGTGAAGTGTGGTTCCTGCCAGAATCAGCAGCCAGAGTAGCGGCCATTGTTGGAGATCACCGCTGCCACTCGCCTCGGCATTGATTCAAAGAGACTTTGGATGTGTTCTTGGGGTACAGCAGACCAAGCACCACAAAGTTGATCTGGTGTGGAAGCTGGGGGTGTAATCTGGGTGAATCGTTGAGCAACCATGGACCACATGTTTTCTATCGGCGAAAGATCCGGAGAGCGAGCCAGCCAGGGAAGCAATTCAATCTGGTGATTGACGAAGAACCTTTGGACAATGCGTGCCACGTGTGGTCGCGCATTATCCTGTTGAAATATGGCTGTGACCAAGCCCTGAAGGTAAGGAAGGACAACTGGCTCCAACACATCGGAGATGTAGCGCTGGCTGTTTAAAGTACCGGCAATGCGTACTAGAGGAGTGCGAGAGTGATATCCAATACCGCCCCATACCATAATACCCGGTGCAGGACCAGTGTGGCGGTGCATAACGCAGCTGTTCAGCATCCTTTCTCCACGGTGTCTCCAGACTCGAATCCGACCATCGTGGTGTTGCAGACAGATGCGTGACTCGTCAGTAAAGACAACTTCGTTCCATTCTGCCGCCCACATCCTATTTTCATCGCACCATTGGCGGCGGAGACGTCTGTGGCTCTGCGTCAAGAGTAGACCAAGCAATGGACGTCTTGCGGACAGACCACTCTGCTGTAAACGGCGTCGAATGGTACGCGCAGACACTGAATGATGCGTTACAGACTCAATGTGTTGTGCTATGGTTCGTGATGTGACTGAGCGATCCGTCACTGCCATGCGCACAATTTGCCTGTCCTCACGTGGTGCACTGAGGTGGATGCGATGGACCACGTCGGTCCGTCATACCCTCCTGCATCCAACGGTCACATATCCGCATTACAGTTGTTTGGTTTCGTCCAACACGACTACCGATTTCCCTGAAAGATAATCCACAATCTCGGTAGGCCACTCTATCCTTCCTCTGTCGAACTCGGATACTTGATCAAAAGCTGATCGCTGTTTTCTACGAGACATAACTGATCTTTTTTTGAAAAAACCACAAGAAAAACACAATTGCCGAACTTGAAATCGTCGAAATCTCCAAGCCTTAAATAGCGCTTTGAGGTGGCGCCACAGGCGTGCGTGATGTGTGTCTGCGCTGAAATTCTAATCATTTGCATATCTCACCTCCGCTAATGCATGTTGTAAATTTCATGTTATTTGCGTGCTTCCTTCAGGGTGTTGCATTTAGGGTGGCAGTGTATATGGCTTCAATTCTTTCAACAAATAAATAGATAAATTAAATTAAAAATTGTCATCACAAATTAATTTTTAACTAAATTAGAAATTGTCATCACATTAATTATTTTTCTCCCTTCACTTCTTTTCGGTTTGGTTTTCATGATCAATAAATTTGTTTATTGTACAATGATAAATACCAAAAAGGAAATATAAAACTAAGGACGTTACAAATAACAAATATAACATGATTTTCTGTAAGAATTAAAAATTCCATATGAAATTGTTTTGAATTAATATATCTTGGCCTTATAAATTGGCGGTATTTTTAAAAAAATAAATATCTAAGAAAGCACAAAATAATGCATTTGACACATAAAAAAAATCACAAAATATGCTTATATATATATACGAAGAGTTCGTTAACACTGAAATTTAAGAATCTCTTTGAAAAAATTCTGTCTATTATAGATTTTATTTGTTTTAATTTAAACGGATACACTATTGGATATGGTCAGTTCAGAAAATATTTTTAATATACCATATACTTTCGAATATAATCCGATCCATGTATAAGCAGAGAGTATGTTCTTTCTTCAAAAATTTATCTAAAATTCAAAACCCATAGAAAAGCCGAATTGATGAAAAGAAGTTCCTGTAATTTTCAAACATGTCGCCAAGATAGTGAAAATGATGCCAAGCGACTAAAGTGGTATTTTTCAATTAAATTGTTGTAATGTAAAGCGCCGATGACCTTATTTGTGTATCTTATAACTTTATCTGATGCACATTTTTTATTCATTAGTTATCTTGTACGTTATATTTGTAAATCTTATTTTCAGCGCCGTGATCGTCGACTTATTTTTCATTCCCAGGAGGAAAGTGGTGGCCGCGGTAGCCAAGTGGTCTAGGCATCTGATCGTGGCTAGCATGTCATGAGTTCGATCCCAGTACCACTGAAGACCCGCCGTGTAGGGGAAATGATGCACGTAAAATCTGTCGAGAGCTCAAACGTCCTCCCGTTGGTGTGGTGTGGTAGTTAGGAGAGGGCGTGCCAGCTCAGGTGTCGTCCGCGTCACTTGACTATGGTTCAAAATTACGTGGACCGTCCCAAAAAGCCCTCGTGTAGCTGAACAGTGGGACGTTAATATTCACTCACTCACCCAGGAGGAAAGTGGCCGTGGTAGCCAAGTGGTCAAGGTATCGGATCATGGCTAGCATGTCATGAGTTCGAGCCCCAGTACCAATTAAGACCCGCCGTGTAGGGGAAACGATGCACATTAAATCTGTCGAGAGCTCAAACGTCCTCCCGCTGGTGTGGTGGGGTAGTTAGGAGAGGGGGTGCCAGCTCAGGTGTCGTCCGCGTACTTGACCATGGTTCAAAATTACGTGGTCCGCCTCCAAAAGCCCTCGTGTAGTTGAACAGTGTGACGTTAATATTCACTCACTCACCCAGGAGGAAAACTTTCTGCATGATGATTATGTTGTATTTATACTTCCCAAAAAAGGAGTAAATGTGAATTTTACGAACTGTTCGGAAATTCGAATTCTGACACGAACTTTGATTCGTATGATCCCCCCCCCCACACACACACTTCTTTTAGGGTAAGAGTTCCATTTAAAACACCCAAAAAGTTAGCGATTAAAATAGCGTGAGCATGGCTAACAGAAAATGTTAAAAATATAATTTTTCCCTGAGCTACATTTTTTCCCGAGATTAGCGAATCCATATATAAACCGACCCCCTTACTTTCACCTTAAAATAGTTCCAAAAATTATCTGCTTATACAAGAGAATATACAGTATTTTTAAAGGAATTTATCGCGAATGTAATTTTTTTCTTTTCATATGCAAATGCTATTCACATATAATTGAAAATATTTAAGACAAACAACATAAACTTAATGATCTGGAAAATATCTGCTAAATATACCAACATATTATCAGAAAAAAATTGCAAAGAAGTAATTAAAGGATGATATATATAAATTCTTACATCCATAAATTCCATTGACAAACTCAAAACAATATTTATAACAATTTCGTCGTATGCTAATAGTTCTTATTGAAATTCACCACCTTTAAACTGGTGGATCATCATTTAATATTTATTTTCCAATTTTTCCTACTATAAAAGAACTATTGTTCTTTTCACGTTATAAGCACATAAAAAAAAACGCCTACTCTTAAGGGAAATAATATACACCGCAAGAAAAACAAACTTGCTCTCAAAAGAAAAATGGATTGTAAAAAGAGAGAGATAATACATGAAGAAGGAAGAGTGACTAATAAATTGTTTAGTACAAGTCTTTTCAAGGTTGAAGTCATATATGAGATGGATATAACAATAAATATTCATTAGTATTAATATCTAAAAAGCTTTTATAGCTTCAGTAAGAAAAATAATTCATAAACAGAATATAATTCGCAAAAAACTCAGTCGTATTTCGCAGTCATTAACGCAAACCTAATTACATTATTATTACCTTAACCTAATTACTTTACCTAAAATAATTTACTAAAACCTAATTACTTTATTAAAAAATGTTATTTTAAATAAAAACAGACGATTTTTAATAATAAAATAAAATAATTATTAAAGGCAGATTTTGATGATTCTTAAGAAAATAAGGCAAAGCGAATGATTTCATTAAAACCAGACGATTTCCTTTCCTTAGATAAATAAAAAGAATTTAATAAATGTAATGACAAATCATTAGATGTGTTTTTCTATTCTTTGATTTTTGCAATTTTCTACTTTTAAAAAGATTCATTAAAAATACCAATTTTTACCTGCATGTGGCAACGCCAGACGTTTTGCCATGACGCTTGATTTTGATCGCGACCTTTCCAGCATTTTCCATGACAGCTGCAGTAGCGGCAGTGAAATCCAACACCGGAACGTCCTTTTGTTCATCTGGAGCAATAGGCTTGTGATCTACTTCGTCGCCTTCTTGTCCCAACAGACTATAAACCTTTGAAGAACAAGAACAAAATGACAATATTACTAACAGACTCTTCACTTTTTTTTTAATTCATAAGGCGATGTAACAAAAACGTACAATTGTCATTCAAAAATTATTTTCTTGGTGATTCTATAATGGTCAGAGAGGGAGGCTTTAAAATCTGTTGAGCATCCTTAAATATTAATTATACAGGCCGTATTTTAGAAAGAAATTAAGCTAAAATATATACATTAGTACTATAATTCTACATTCTTAATTGTATGCCAGTAAAAAAGTCATTTACAGTTAGTAGCCATTTTAAGAACTTATTTCTCATGTGTGAAATCTATAATGTGTTTCGCACAACTTTTTTTTCTTTATTTTACCATCATTCTTTTATTTTAAATTAAAATAAATTTTCATTCTGTAGAATCAAATCATTTTTTTAATTCCACTCCAGACTTACGCATTACTGCCATCGTCTATAACGGACTTCCTAATACAATTCAGATACTGAATAAAAGCTACAATGGTTTTGAACAGTAATAGCTGATGATATGTCGCCAAGTCCGGAACAAAAGACCAAATAGTCTACGCACATATCTGTAGCAATATATGAGGGGTAAGCTGAGAAATCTATTTAACCGAATCTGTACAGGTGCTTCCTGAGGTAGGCATGTCCGTTTAATTATAATTTTAAAGTTGGCGACGCCGACAGGTCTAGGCAGATCACAAGAAATAGGACCTTCCATTAAGGACTTTCCTTTCACAGAGTTCCAAATCTTTTATCGAAAATGAGTCTTAAATCTATCATTGATAAATATTTTAGTACTTTGGTAATAAACAGAAAGATCAGGTTGGGGAGGGTCACAGCCAGCTTTGGCCAGCGTGTTAGCAAATTCATTACTTTTGATTTAACAATGACTAGGAATTCATTGCAGGAAGGCATACTATAATCAAATACTATAGTGATCACTATAGATCAAAAAATTAATCAAAAATCTACAATTAAGTCCAAATCAATTGTTTGAAAGTAGTACTAAAGAAATTGAATATCATATCAAATATGAATCTAATTTTTCCTTCTTTTTTGGAATGAACAAATTTAGAAAAAAAGATAGCTCCGAAAAGAAAGGAAAAGTGACAAGTATAGCATGGTGATTTCAAAATTACAGACGTTGAAGATTAAAAACTGGATAAAGTGACGTAGAAAAGAGAGGCATTGGAGATTCAACACTCATAAATCAAAAGAATTCAATTTTCAGCACAAACACTATGCCTCGGCGCTTTCGCTTATATTATTTTTAAAATATAACTCCCCAATAAAAGTAGCCTGTGTATAATTTTGGATTACTGGTCGTTCTACGAGAGATATATGAAAACTCCACTGGATATATTTTAATTACTTATATTTTCATGACTTAAAAATATACAGTCGAGTCACATTATTATGACCACCTACTGCTTTAGAGGTAAACAACGCACAATCAATGAACACAGCAGGTGGCGTGGAGAGTATAAATGGAAATGTAGGTTATCTTGAAATATGTACTTGTTACTTGCGGTGGATAAAAGGTGCCCTTCATTTGGTTTGCAAAAGAGAATGATCACCGTTTCTCGCTACAAGAGGCAGTATTTCGCAAACAGCATAATTTGGGAACAGTTCGCGTGGTGAAAGTATATTGCAACGGGATAACGGCATCATTAGAAATAAAGGCCGTGGAAGTTGCAGTGCGCCATTGATATTTGAAACGTACGGTTATAACGGTGTGCCATCACTAATCGAAATGCTACAGTTGAACTACTAGTGTGTCAGACGAACTAGGGAATTTCAAAATGACAATGCAAAGAACCCTATTACATACGAGCCGTTAAAGTAGACATTACTAAGTTGTATTAACAAAACGGTTTCAATCTGCTTGGCAATACTAGAATAGGACTGTTATTGATTGGTAAAGAGTTGTCTTCCCCGACGGGTTACTTCTTCCACTCTAGCAGATGGTACGTTGTTGTTGTTGCTTATGCCACCTGATCGACAGTAACATCAAGGACCACGAAATTCATCGTGGCTAAGGGCTAGAATCTTACACGCCTGTCGTTAGCCTAAGCTTTGAGCCCCCAAGAAGGTGACAGTGCGACATACTAGTGGTACGTACTAGTGTTATACCAGAAACATCCGATAACACACACAAAAAGCCTATATCAACTGCCGGAAGAATATAATATAGTGGTTGTATTGTTGTGATATGAGGCTTCATGTGTTAGGGTTTAATGGCATTTTTTGGGGTTGTCTCATACCTGTGACAGGAACACTCAACGGATTGAGTTACGTACAAGCTATGCAACAGACTGTATTTGTTGGGATACGATTCCTGATGTGGCAGAGGAATCCATTATTGCTATGTGCTAAGAAGTCTATAGTCAGGGAGGTCTAAAGACTTCTTGAGGCACTGGGCCCAGTGACAAAACGTACATCTCCGCAATACCCGCATTGCGGGGTAGGGGGAATGGATTCTAGGGGGCCTAAAACCTGACTGATTCCAATTACGTATTTAACCAATTTATAAAATATCAAAGACAAAACCTGACTTTGCAGGGTGCACTAATATTCTCCGTTATGCCACTGCTTGGGCCCCTACTCAAATGTAGCCCCACCTATGACCCTTAAAAGTAGACAGTACATAGCATATATATATTGTCAAATAATCGTACAAACAATAACCCAAAACAAATGAATGTACATGGCTTACAATCGTACAAACCGGCTAAGCCGACTGTCGCTTTTTGACTGCATGAGTAACGATGGTGTATGGTGATAGCCTAGGCTTGTATGTGGTCATCACATGTAGCCAGTTGATATATCGCCCGAAATTCCTAATGTTTTTGGAGAATACAACCGGAAATAACATTTGACCGTTGAAATTATTCGAATTAGAATATTATTAAGGTTGAGTAAGAACGAGCTATTTTTTATGCTATTGCGTCCGAGGCCCAGTTGGCCCATGCCTTAAGACGTCCCTGCGTATAATGGTGCGACGAGTCACGTGCAATAGGTACCATCGGTCAGTCATTACTTTCTGCATCCATGATTACAGATTCTATATAGGCAACTCCAATCATACATAGGTTAAACTCAGAAAAGTGCTCAAATAACTTTAATTCGTTTTCGCGGCACAATTAAGCTGATCGTGCAAAACGACTGCACAAAAAAGCAATTCCAAAGCTTCAAAACGGCATTCTGTTCCCTCTTTATGAAATTCTTACTGGTAAGGCTCCCACGATGATACAGGCTCCAATGATACGCATCTGCATTGAAATGCTAACCATTTGTATATCACATCGCGGTACATGCAGGGTGAAGATTTTTGTGGTCTGGATGCTTCCAACATAATGTAAAAAGCAGCATTAAAAAATTGAAAAACGAAAGAACACTTTTAATTTTGTTCCTAGTTAAAAAAATCTCGTTTGGAATATCTTAATCTTTATCATTCATAGAAAGATGAGGGAAATGAATGAGCTTATTTCACGTCGAACTCTGTGTAATAAAAACTTTTCGCTTAATGACTATTAGTATACTCAATTAGAATTTTAGAAAGCATTATCACTCTTGTTGCATAATGAGCTAAAATAATAAAAGATGTAAATTAATTCGTTTTGTAAGCGACTATATTCAGATATATTTTAACATTCAATAAAATATATAATAAATAATCAAGAGCCTCAAATACTGATTAATTTTATTAAATTAGGTTTTTACAGAAATGTTTGTAAGGGGGTTAATAAAAGAAAATTCAAAGTTAATTTTTAAAAAAAAATTCTTAAAAGTAAATTGGAAAAAAAATGGTTAAAATTTAAAGAGCCACCAGATAATTTTTAAGTGTTAATTTCTATAAGTAAGAATCCTCCACAAGACATCTTTTTTAGCAATGATATCATTTACATCTTTAAAAAACTAATACTTATAGTTATAATATTTACAGATGTATCGACACATCTAAAACCTTTTTTTTATGGGGAAGAGTATTTTCTCCACAGATTCTTAATTGACATGTAATAAATACATCTATTGTTGTTTCTACACAACCGTATTAAGGTATCCGACTACCCTAAAACTGTGACTTTTGCCAAAAATTGACATTTTTTAAAAATTTTTTATGATTTTAATTTTTGGGCCATCTTATTAGCTTTATAAAAATACCAATT
This sequence comes from Trichonephila clavata, assembly GCA_019973975.1. Taxonomy (NCBI): domain Eukaryota; kingdom Metazoa; phylum Arthropoda; class Arachnida; order Araneae; family Nephilidae; genus Trichonephila; species Trichonephila clavata. The sequence goes on from BMAO01004965.1 coordinate 183,674, forward strand.
TTATCATTTTCCGTTTACTAGAACAAAAACTACAAGTGTTTTAGTTAAAGCAGATGCCATTACTTTAAGCAAGATGTCATACTTTAAAACGCGTTTTACTCGAAAAGTGATTTTTTGAAAATAATCAAACGGGGTCAGCGATTGCTAAAAAAGTTTTGAACATAACTAACTAAAAATTTTTCTGTAAGTTCTGTATAATAGTAGAATTGTTTTAACTTTCAGATTTATCAATCACTGCTTTATTACAAAATTTACAGTCTTTTATGTGAATATAATCACTATCTTTTTCAGCATTTTCATATAGTAACCGAGATAAAGTACTCTAGTTTTTGTAAAAAAGAAAATATCTCTTATTCTGAAAGTCATTTCAAAATTGAATAATATAGCAACACATTAGAGTGAAAAAATTTAAAATTTGGTTCAGAATGGGCCGTGTTTATGCTATTTTTTGTCAATTTTTACCTATTTTTTCCCATTTTAGAAATAATAATTTCTTTTTCTCTTCTTAATTTTGGCACATTTTTCTTAAAATGCACTAAACAAATCTAAAAATAACAAAAAAATCCCCATATCTCCTTTTTTTTTTAAAAAAAAGTTGTCGCAACCAGTCGGATACCTTAATTAAAAAAAAGGATAATAAATGCAACTTCTTCATACAAATTACCTTCTTCAGTTTCTTGCTGAGGCTTGGTTTCGGTTTCTTACTTCCGGATAAATCACGAATGGCTCCAATTCTATACCACATTCTGGTGTGCTCGCTCTCTTCCACTAATCTGGCAGCTGCCAAACAAGCTGCATCTTCTGCTGACAAAGCGGGATGCTTGCGTACTTCCTAATAGAACAAGAACAAATTTATATCGTAATCAAATAAAGTTCTTTCTCACATGAATTTTATTTTTGATAAATACATAAAACTCATCGACAATTTTCACCCAACCAGAATTTTGGCTTTATTTGACTTTAATTTAATTGCACTGGTAGCAAAACCAGGTCTATTGGCGACGAACTTCATAATTTTCGCCAAACCCCGAAAGTGCCACCAAAGAATACAATTTTGACTGGCTGTAAATTTAGCAGAAATTATGCCAACTTTCATGGTTGGCGATATTTTATATAAATACCCTATTTCACATAAGTTTAAAGAAAAAAATATCCATTGAAATAAGAAAGCCTGAGTCTCTTCCACTAAAATTTATTAATGGTATTCTACGAGTAGCATCGATATAAAAGAAAACAAATCGTAATTTATCAATATCATATTATTAAGACAAGAATCAATACTTTATGAGAATAGTTTATGGTTACAAGAACCATGTAGTAAAACACGTTAATACGTAAAAAACATGTTAAAGTTTCGCTGACACTAGTTGCAGACATTACTATTTTTAAATATCGTTAATCTGTTGCAGTTGTTGCTTATCCTCAAAATATCTGACATACCTCAGATCATCTCCAGAAGGTTGTAAGCCGCCAAAAAATCTATAATAATAAGGAGATCAGATATTAAGTCCCCCTTAGAAAGTCCAATGTAATCCAGAAGGTGATCCGGTGAAGCTGGTTGGCCATAACATTTTTTACAATTGTGGTGGATTTTTCTGCCACTCTCAAAGGAGAGACATTTAAGGTGACCACGCAGTCTAGCAAGAACAGTCTGGGAGCTACGATCCCATTTGATTTCCAGCAGAGAGCCAGGGGATGTTCTTATGTACCATTGGTGAGTAGGTGGAATACGCCATTTCAAATTCCGTTTATCTCTTTTATTTTAGTATAATTTTTGATAAGTAAACAAAGAGTCAGTGGCCGTTTCATTCTCACCATCCTCTTTGGCCAGTCTATTAGCGACCTCATTACCACTAATGTTAACATGTGATGGGATCTATTGGAGGTGGACGTCGTGATCTTCCTCAATTTGAGCAAAATAGAAACGCAGGCTTCATCGTTTGCGGAGGATCAGCCATTAAGATGTTGAAATACAGTGTGGCTGTCCAAAAAAATCCATAGTTCCTTCAAATTACAATCATAAGACATGATAGCATCAAGCCATACATAAATCGCAATTAACTCACTCCTGAAGACAGAGCGAATGTCAGGACTGTGTTGCTATATTGTAGTCTTAAGGTTGTGGGTACTAATAAAAATACCGCTGCCAGTACGATCTTCTGTACTACTACCGTCAGTGTAGACTCTACTGTATATTTAGGAAGGAAACTAATAATTTCCAGAGCCAGCTGTCTAAGATGGTATTTATGGTGAGTTTTCTTCAGTGGATTTCAGATCAAAGTGAAAGCGATAATTGGAAAAGCAGTTGTCAATCCATGACCCTGTAACTGTCAGGCATCCGTTCATAGAATATATAATACACTCTGAGATTCCCATCGAATAATAATAAAAAAAACATGTCAGATCGTCAGACTTAATCTCAGATCGTGCACTTACTTTGATGAATTTGATTAGAGTGTCTTTGTTCAGCTGGCCTTTGGGGAAATATTCTTCTTTTTTCACAGGACAAGGAACTAATGGAAATGAAAGGCAACATTATCACTCATTTCTACTAAAAGACTTGATTTAAACACAGATATGATTTGATATAAGTATATAAACGTATAATTAAAATGATTTTCAACAGAATTAAAAGAAATATCGTTAGATCAATGGAGGGAAATGGCGTTTTGAAGTTCTGAATGTATAACAAAAGATTACTTCTACTTAAACGAATAACTTACTTAAAAAACATTATTTTATAAAGTTTCACAAAGCTAATGAATCGGTGCATTATCATTTATTCGATCGATTTGTTCGAAATAGAATGTGATAGATGTACATCTTACAAAATTTAAAAAACGAAATTGTATTCGATATAAGTTCGTAAGAAAGGAAATTTCGGGCAATATCTCCTGAGCTAAAAATTTTGGGCGATCTAATGAAGATAATAATCAGGCTCATAAAAATAAAGCAGTCTTCTTGCCGAAAATTAAAAAAGCTTAATGTGTGTGTGTGGTTTTTTTTTTTTTTTTTTTTTGATAAGTTATCGTATCGATCTAACAATTTGTCCTTAATAGCACTCGTATTTAGAAGTAAAATGAGTACTATCTCTCTCAAATATATTAAACAATTTTTCACCATTTATTTTCTTATTATTTTAAGTGCATGATACAAAAGAAAAGTTTCAACTTCTCTTTATTTTTGTAAAAGTAATGATTAATTCTATTTGACCGAAGAGCTAAAGAATACATTCAGCATTAAATATTCGTTTTACATAAAGTAAAACTATCTAACATATTGCAAAAAGATAAACTACTTATAAACGTGTTTTTAAATAATATATTTTTCAAATAAAAGGACGAGTGTAACAAATACTTTTAATCAGTTCTAAATTAACAATATTCTAAGCAAATGTTTTATTTTATAACATTTTACAGTCTGTGGCAAGACTTGGATGCTAAACCCATAGAAACTTTCAAAATTATCTATCTTTGCACTTTATATTAGTAAGTCAGAAAGTCATGTTATTTACAACCAAATTTTAAAATAAATAATAGTGGATGTAATTTGCCCTGTAAAAATTTCACCGGAAGTAATCCGTAATCGTTGCAGATGTAATGGATACCCATGAGAAGTACGTAATTATACATATATTAAGTAGATTATTTTTGTTTTATTACAGCGATCCTTCGATATACAGGAGACTTCCAATTTCCCGGAACGAATGGGAAATGAGAAATCCCGGACAACAAAAATCTAAATTAAAAAGCATTATATATTAAGGTGTGTGTGTGGCTCGAACTTTTATTTAAATAAAACTTCAAAACCTATCCGTGAGGAAAAGATATTCTCTGGTATATAGATGAAGGAAAAAATAAAATAGAAAGATAATTTTTATGTTAGATACTGTCTCAAGGGGATGTTTAGGTATTTGAACTTTCTTTTATGGTAAAAAGTCAAAGTAATTTTTGTTACAGAAAAATATGTACGAGTATTTCAATAATTTTTAGCATTTAATGCACTGAGAGGACACCTATTAAATAGTTACAATAAAAAAAACATCAGGTACCTTTTACAGGTTTCTTAGGATTAAATTAAAAAAAATAAACCCTTTTGTCGAAATTCCAGAGCACGATAAAGCGGCAGACCGAAAGAAACTTGGATGGGACCAATTCGACGGTGCGAAGAGAGAAAGCTGGAGTCACATGAAATGTGTTACAATGCACATTGTACTACTCATTTATCAGCAATCATCATTTTCAGTTTTTTTATATTGTAGAAAGATGCTTTTATTTTGAGTTCAAAATCATCAAACCAAAATTTAGTTTTGAAAATTTTTTTGAAAATTTAACCATTTTGTGGCAACATTAACTTTTAAAATTATTCTTTTAAATTATCTTTCTCCTTATCTCCATACCATAGAATATCTTCCCCGCATAGGTAGGTTCCGTTTAGCAAAATTTTCATTTCTCCATATAACCCGATCTACGAAAAATATAGAGAGAGTACTTCATTCACTAACGACTTGATTGTTTAGCCATTTTCAAGTGTATAGATTGTTTGATTTTTTTTCAATTATCGATTTTTTCAATTCTTATTATTAGTTCACACTCTCCCTATATATATCTTGCTCAAATTTTCAATCGTTAATAAAATACTTTTTATATATCCACTGAAGTTGAAATACATTTTTTTAAACTTGCAGTGGATGACGCTTGATGTTAATACAGTTTTTTCAAATATTAATTCATTAATTAAATTTAATTTTTAAATTTTAAATTTATTCTGCGTTATTTTTGATGAAGTTACAACTAGCTGCAACAGATGGAGACACTTAAGCTCAAATATATATATTTTTTAAACTTGTGTAGTGGATAACACGATGTTGATACAGTTTTTCCAAACATTAGTTCATTAATTAAATTCAATTAACTAAAATAAAATTTTTTGTTAACCTAAATAGGAACTGATTTAATTTATATATATTACCTGTTATTTGTTATCACAGAAACTAAAAAAATTATATCTTTGAACAAATGTATTTTGTCTAATAAATTTATTAAAAAATAGATAAACTTTGTTATCCAAAAAAAAAATGCAATTTCTAAATTTTTGACAACGGGGATTCTCGGATGATAGAGTCTCCAGCACCGTCCTGATTTTGTTGTCCCTTGAGGGATCATTGTAGAGCGAATGAACATTACCAAACATTTAATCTCCATAAAATAGTTGATAATTTGCCCTTCAGCCATATCACAATTTAAATCCAAGGCTACTAATAACTCTTGTCGCCTTTTCAGCAGACAACAATTTACCTTAATCTACAATACGTAAAGTCTTTTTAGTTTTTGGCAAGAAGACAAGCAAAGAGTAAAGGGTGAGAAACACATGTTAACGCGAAGATGTCATGGTAATAGTGTGGAAGAGATAGTATTTTTTGTGCCTCGGTTTTATTTTCATATAAGAATGGGGTCAGTTTCGTTTGCTCAGCTCCGATATTGATCGAGTAATTTCGTGGTGTTTGGTTTCGGGTTTTTTTCGTGACAGAAAATAAAATGCGATGAGAAAAGGATCTCTATACAAATACTTACTTTTTTCCCTAAGAAATAAAATGTATTATGTAAAGATTTCTCTGAACGTAAAGTTACAAATGGTTCTATTTTTTTTTATTGAGAAAGTGCTCGGGAAAAATAATATTCATTGTTCTTTTTGGGAGGATATATTCAAATTGATTTTTGGGTCCATTTCTAATTGAATAATTAAGACGAAAAGTAATTTCCAAAATAAAAATATCCAAGCTCAAATCGAAGCACAGAGTCAGTGAGTGCGGGGATGTCTTTAGACTTTTTGAGGCCCTGGGCTCAGAGAAATATTAAGGATTTTTCAGCCCCTGGGCCCCTATGCACAAATGTAGGCCCTATCTGAGTTCTTTACAAGTGGACAGTAAATAGCAAGCATTGTCAAATTCTCGTTCAAATGGTCATTTGAAACAAATAAATGTGCACGACTCACATTCAAAAACCTAGGCACAAACCGGCTTGACCGATGGCCGCATTTCGACTAAATTTGAATGATTGCTTATGGTATTTGGCCTAGGCATAGACATGGACAATGGTAAACACATAATAGTACAGTCTAACTACTTTTGCCAGTTGACATGCAGTTTTAAATTCCCTGCTTTTCGGAGAATATGTACGGGAATAATATTTGACCAGTAAAATTATAAGGATCATGATCTTATTAAGACATAGTCGAGAACGAAATGAGGCCCTGGGCTCGGATCCAGTTGGCCCATGCCTTAAGACGTCACTGAGAGAGTGTTTATTAACGTCGCATTATAAAGTAAAACAAAATGGCTATTGGCGAGGGACCTAGCAATTTTGAACCATGGTCAAGTTACACGACACCAGAGCTCTCTCTGGCAACCCTTCTCAGAACTTCCCCGCTACGCCAACAGGAGGACTTTTGAGCCTCAGCAGATTTAACGTGCATCGGTCCTTCCGCATGACGGTTTTTCTGTGGCACTAAGGCTCAAACTCAGGACGCGCTGACCATGAGTCAGTGAGCTTGACCGCTAGGCTGCTGCGACGGCCCGAAGCACAGAGAATATTTTTAAAAGACGAATTGTAACAAAATGAATTTAAAGAAAATTTCAAAATATGTGTGAAAAACTGGCGTTATAATACATTTAAAAAAAAAATGACAGAACAATTTCCATAATAAATGCTTTAAAAAAGTGTTAAGAAACATAAATAAAAAATAAACAGCACAAAAACAGAAATACATGTGAATAATATATTTTTAACAAATATTTTTATTTCTATTTGATTAAAGTTGTAATACCGTGTTTATTTGAATCCAAGCCGCACCCTGAATTCTGAACAGATTTTTGTGGGGAAAAAATCAAAAATAGGATAAAAGGTTTTTTTTAATCGATATCCATGCTTAGGAAAATAAAGAAAAAAAAAAAATTAAACGGAGAACTAAAAAGAAGTAAATGATTAATTTATTTTACCAGTATTAAAAACTTTTAAATAGATACATGAATCAGCAATTGCTCTCTCTCTAACCGTCAGTATCGTGTTCAATTTCTCTTACGCAACGAATTTTTCCGTCTTCGATTCTAAGGCGCTCCGAATTTCTGTAGAATTAACATTGACAAAAATGTGGCTTAGATTCGAACAAATACGGTATTTTTTTAAATTGATTTTTTTATATAAGGAAAATTTTATCAAATGAATTTTTATAACAGAAATAGAAACTTTATGAAGAAATTATTCGATTCCTACATTGTAACAAAAATATTATTTTTATTTAGAAGCATGCAACGAATAACGAAATTATTACCTTCACATAAAATACATTAAAAAGACAATGAATCATTCAAAAAATAGATTCGAAGCGCAAAAGCATCATTCCAACGTTGTAAAATGTGTTTCATTATTCAAACATTTATTTTAATAATGCATTATCAAATAATAATGTTTTATAGTATATATTTCCAAAAAGCGTTTTTCCCAATAATGAATTTTAAAGCATTGCGCTTAACTATCATTCGAAACAAACACATTCGTGCTATATTGCGTGAATAATCCGAAACGTCATTTTTTTTCCTACACAGTTTATTATTCTAAAAATCACAAGCCATGCATGATGACAAAGCAGGATAGATAGAAATTATTCGTTTGAAAAATACAACAAAATTACCTTCCTGGTAACAGAAAACTTTAAGCATGAAAAATCAAAATACAAAAGTAAAAATTTATATTGGAGAAGAGAAAAAAGAACCAATACCTGTCACACGCGAAGGTTTTTGTTTGTTGTGAATTCAGCTTGGATTTGTGTGTACTTAGCGACGCGAATCTAATAATAATAATGCCGGGACCGATGGTATGTATCAAAAATTCTGAAAACAGAAAATTTCCCTTTTCCTGTAGTTAATCTTGGAGTGATGAGGTTGAAAAGTGTTTATATCAACAGAGAAATTTTGTTAGAGAGTTTAGTGACTCAGAACGAAAAAAAAAATGCGAAAATATCTATTATTCATAACTTTTACTTTCCTGTTAAATGAATTTGTTTATTTTTTTTTCTGTTTGTGTATTATATTTAGGGATAAATCGAGCCTAAAAAAGAAAGTTTAAGAAAAAAGGTTTTATTATGATATATTAAACAAAAATGCAATTTCGAATGGTCTAAATTCATTTGACGTCACAGTCACATGATAAATGTAATCATGTGGTTCTAGCCAATCAGTCCATTAATTCATGTGACGTCATAGTCACATGGTAAACGCAATGATGTGTTTCGGGTTAATCAAGTTCATGTGCTTTACTGTTGCCAACTTTTGCCTTTTTACAGAAACTTTCTTTTAAAAAGTACATATTTGTGAACAATAATAACGAACATAGGTAAACAAATTACACTTGATTTAAAAATACAAGTATAATATAAAAATTATTTTAATTTTGGCAAACTTTTTGGAGAATTTTAATACTTGAACATATTTACTCAATTATAAAATTAGAAATTTTATCTAAATGTGGCAAGTACAAATCTAATATCACTTTTGGATTCAATGAAGAACACGTGATTACATTTATGATGTGACTGCATTAGTTTAGCCCATTTGATAATTTGGTAAAAATGTTCAGATACTCTAAGATTCTTCAAAAAGTTTTTTGTTGACAAATATGTTTTTTTAGAGAAGGTTTCTGCAAAAAGCTAAAGTTCCTAATAGCAAAGCGCATGAGCTGATAGGCTACAAACTGTAGTTATCATATGATTATGACGTCACATTAATATTTTTTTTATAATTCATTACAGTTTAAAGCGTCAAACCGAATTCGCTGCATTAAATATTCATTGATGGAGGACTAAGAGAAAAAAAAAGCGAATGCAGCTTTGCTTTCAAAATGAAAGGAAAACGATGTGAAAATGCAAATATTAAAAAGCGAAATTGAAAGAAGCTTATGAAAAAATTATTAGTTATATAATTCAAGATGGACATGCTCTTTAAAAAGAATTCGTCATATTTTCACCAACGATTACGGCAATGAAATAATATTTGTATATTTTGATTCAAAAATTGTTTGGAGAAAAAAAGGAATTTAGATATAAGCATTTCATTGATAAGCTAGTTTTTATAAACAAAAGAATAATAAAACTCAAAACAATAACTTTGAATCTTACCTCTATGAAGAAGAAAGTGATCTAAATAAAAATATCACATTTTCATAAATAAAGTAAATGAAAATATTTCTTAGAATTGTTTTATTTTTGTTTTTAAATTTCCAAACATAAAAAAGCAAAACAGATTTTTGAAAATTAATCCTAAATCATAGATGACATAAATAAAAATTAAATTAATAAATTATTTAAACGTCTGTAACTGATGTTTTGGAATATTTTTGCAGATGAGCCAAAAATTTATATGTATACTTAATCTCCAAGTCTCAATTCTTAATTAAAATATATATATATAATTTTCTAAGATAATTACTAATCTTATAATTATTCTTTTAAAATATATTTCTCTTGAAGACAACAGGAAATACACCCACATTTTTATTTTATAGCATATTTTATATTTTTGTTAACGATTAGTGGAAATAATCACAGCTATTTAAAATGATCACGTGTTATCAATCGTTTGTTCGTCTCGCAAGTTCTATTTTACACCGGCTATGAAGTTCTATTTTGTTAAGCCTATTTCGAAGATTGTTTTTCTCTGTACAATACAAGTGTATTTCTACAACTATAGAGTTGTATTAATTAAATTTAATAAATCCTGCTGTAGATTAAGCTGTGAATTATAAGCTATTTGAAGTGGTTTATATGTATAATAACATTAAAAGTAACTTACAATAATATAATAGAATCAATTTAAAGAAATTCTAAGGTTAACTGATGAATCTCCGGAAGAATGTTTATATATATATGCACACACACACACGTGTGTGTGTGCGCACCATTATTGTATATGACATAAAGCCATTCAAATTTAATCTCAATCTTATTATGAAATAAATTTTATAAGTTAAGTAAACAATCACGTTAAAAAAACAAATTAAAATACATGAGATGAATAAGGAAACACCACTCATTTAATTTCAAGGCGTTATGTGTACAAACAAGCTGTCAAGTTTTCCAAATGAGTTTCGCTAAAACCGGATGGTGCAATAAGATGTCAGTGAAGTAATATTCAAAATGAATTATGAATGAAAATGACTTTGGTGAAGTTGCCTTGCGCAACGTTCATTATTTGGTTATAGAACTCTTTTTCTAATGCGAACTTAATAGACAATTCAACAATTTAAGTAACTAGGAAAAGCTGAAATTATGCAAATGTGTCATTACTCTGGGCAGTTTTCGATTTATTTGCTTTGGAGAGAATGAATTCATTGTAACTACAATCTTATTTTTTTTTCTTTTTGAAAAAACGTTTTTGAGAGGATGTTACCATCAATGAAAAATGAAAATTAAGATATATATTTTATTTACATGATGGTCATTTTTTTTTATTTTATAAAAATCCAAAAAATTATAACTGAAATATATTTTTAAAGCGCCTGGTCTTCCAGTACAAATAGAATAAAATAATAAGAACGATTTATATTCGAAAGTGTATATGATGTTCTGAATTGGTGATATTGCCAATCTTTTGCCTAAACTTTTTAAATTTACTTTAAAAGAATTTATAGTTGCTAAGGGGAATTATTTTTCTTTCATCTTTCTACAAATTCTTAGCTATTTAAAGTAAAAGTAGATATGGACATCTTTATTTTCTCAGTCTTGTGTTCCAGTGCCGTGTGTGACACGTGCAATAAAACACATATTAAATAAATGTTACATAATGGACTAAATTCGTGACGGTCACATGAATAACACAATCACTGCTCTACATTGAATTCAAAACTTCTATTAGTCTTATACCTGTAGATTTATTAGTCGGAAATCTGAGTCAGTTTAGTGGAATTATGTGTGGTAAAAATATGAGACAAATATTAATTCAAAATATCTTCCAAACCAATATTTTATTTACAGCACAATAACTCTGAAATTTTATTCTATTGCCAGAAAACATTTAACATTAGCCAAGAAATAAATTACAAAATAAATCGTCTGCTGAAAAATAATATTTAACAAATAAGAATTATATTATTATTAAAATATTAACACATAAATTATTATTTAACAATTAATTAGTTAATAATCAATTAATGAATAATTAATAAACAAATAATAATTTAGTTCATTTTAATTCTACTTTTAAATATGCAAAAATGTTTTCCATTTTAAACTAAATCTACTGCCAAGAAGAAAGGTAAGAGTTTAATTTCCTCTATATACTTGTTGTTCAGCTTTTAAAATTTTAAATAAGATTCCAAATTTGATAATACGAAAAAAATCTTCCGAATATTAAGATCCCTCAGAAAATTTTTTACAATTAAGAATAAATTTTATATATTGTACGTGCACTTCTAAATCAAGTGCATTATTATTGTTGGTAAATATGCATATTTTAAAAGAAAGTTTATGCAAAAAGCAAAAGTTGGCAACAGTGAAGTGCATGAACTGATTGGCAGGAAATTCGTGATTGCATTTATCATGTGACTCTGACGTCACATGAATTAAGCCCATTATTGCAGCAAGATACATGATTAAATATGTTCTTTACCGACGATAATAGATAATTTGACGAAACGTGATTTTATATTTGAAATTCCACGATTACAGTTATTTTTACACAAAATTAGTGTATTCGTTGTGTCCGTTTTCATAAACCAATATATATATTATAACAGTCTAAAAATATCAATATCTTATCTGAAGTTTTCCTTTTACAAATTTGTTCGCAAATATTCCTGAGAAAATTTTTGTTTCCTTCGGCCTTTGCGAAGTTTTGGATCTACTTACTTCTTATAATGAAATTGACATCGATTGCTTAGAATTTTGAATTTTTCTAAAGTAATGCAATTTTTCCAAATTACATTTGCGAGAAATTTATATCGTTTGGATTTGGCAAGTTCCTGTTTTTCTGCATAACCAATGATTAATTATTAAGTCAAGAAAAATTAATTAAAAAAGATTATCTCACAAACTGTTTTAAGATTTACATGTGAACATTTATCTGGATTACAGTATGATATAGTACTAATAGAATTTCTTCATTCAGTTAGTTAGATTTACCTGCTACAGAATCCACCTCCATCTGCTTGGTAGGCTTGTTGAGCAGTTTGACCTTGAAGAAACCTTTGTCGGCCGCGTAACTGATGCCCACGAGGATCGGGAAGAAGAGGAATGTCATGACGGCCTCCCATATGTCCACTTGATGAGGGGTGATGGCCAGAAGAATGATTAGAAGCCAGATGTAAGCGAACACACTGAAGAAGGCAGTCACGCTGAAAACCTATAACATTTACTAAGATTTAGAATGGTTTAATGTTTAAAGACATCGCCAGATTAAGGGATTTTTTAAAAATTTCCAACGAGGCTGCGGATTGATATTTATCATTGCAGACCCATAACATTCCCCAGGCACTCGTATCACTTTTCAGTGCGGCACCATATAGGTGGAATACCAATCACCGCAATGTAATTTAATGATTATGGGAATTTAACCTTATTCAAATTAAAATGTTATTAATGATGCAGATATATAATCTTGAAATTTAAGATGAAGACCTGTACAAAAAAGATATCAAACAAAAATGTCACCATTTTAAATGATTTATTCGAATATTGCATAAGTCTACTAAAAAAGTACAACATACTGAAATTTATTCACAGATGTTACAGTTGAATCATGAGAATAATATCAGTAATACAGCAGCCTACAAATTATCGAAGTTCTACAAAAACACTCATTAAATTTCAACGTACCTATACTCATTCCGAGATTCGAACAACATACTTGGCAAATATAGGTAGAAACAAACTGTTGCCAGATATTTTAATACATATCCAAAAATGCAGGCGGAAAGTACTGTCGTCAGACATTTGAATATACAGCCCCTGCAGGCAGAAAAAACTGCTGCCAGATATTTCAATATATATCCAATGCTGGCAGAAAAAACTGATGCCAAATATTTGAATGCCGTTCTATTCAAGTAAACAGATGAAACAAATGCTAATAAAATAAGTTCATAGATAAAAATAAATGCAAACTAAGCCACGTGACAACTAAATGTATTTGCATACAAAAATAATAAAAAATACTGAAACACATTGGATAATTTTAAATTCAGCTCACAATCAAACACAGATTTAAATGGCCCTTTTCCACAAGTACAATTGCAATATTGCAGTTGGTAGATCAATGACGGGATCAGTAAGTCACAATTTTAAGACACATTTCAGCAAAAACTGATTACAGAAGTAATCAAAAGTATTGCATGTTAAGTAAAGTATTGCATAACAGCGTTAGGCGGAAACTAGACGAAAATAAAGAGATATCAGTTAACATTTTCCCATCAAGTTTATGTTATCAAGTCATTTTAGAGTGATTTTAATACAATAAATAAACTAGCAAAATATGCTACCTTTAGAAACGAAGGAATCAAATAACAGAAGTAATTAACATTTCTGATAAATTATTATTCCAATAGAAATAATATTAAATTTGTACGGCAATAACAAACTTATGTTTCAATTGTTTTTTACACGAGAAAATGTTTCAAATGAAATATTTCAAATGTTGTAAATGCCCGAAAAATAAGCCATCTCTTGCGGGTTTTGCAGCAAATATTAGTACAAGACCAAGTCTTACTTTAGGAGAAATATGGTACTTGTGTTAGCATAAAACCTTTTAAATATAGTAGAAGGCATAAAATTTCAGAATAAATCTTAAGTTAATCAAAATGGATAATTTTTGGAAATAAAAATGCAACATTGCTTTAAACACACAGGCACCAATAATGAGAATTACTATTAATATTGGTGCAATTTTCTTATTTGCAGCTACTGACCTAAAAGCAAGAAGAACAGATCAGAAGAAATGATTCTGAGTACCTTGGAAGAGATTTCAAAACAGTCAAGGTTAGAAATTCAAGAAGATGGAGGGAGAAAAACAGAGGCGTGGAGAACTCTGGAAAAGGTCATGACCTTTTCAGGTTTGCAATGTCGAGCTTACGAAGTTGATTAAGTTTATTGAAGCAAATGATTATCTCAATTATGGGATGGTTTTTAATACAGGGAGAATTCTTAGCGATCTGACCTTTATTTGGAAAATATTTAACCTCAGGTGAAATTTTCATGTTTTATTCGAACTTGTGCAATAAGATTTAATTCAAACCATAAAATACGAGGATAATTCAAAAGTTTCCGGACTGAGACTATAACGTGGAAAATTTTTGCAGTAGAGCGACTACAATAACATTTCTGGGTTGCATTCTTTCTCTTTTCTAAAAAAGTTTGTAAAAAACCGTCACGGCGTCGTCTTTTGTAGGCGAATGTATTTAGTCGTCGGTGACCTTAAATAATTTTTTATTGTAATAATATTCTTAAAAAAAATTTAATATGCATATACTAATTCAACTGGCGCTAAATATCCCAAAAATATTCCGAACGTAGTCATTCACCAAAAAGAAATATGATAGATTTAATGTAAATAAACAGACACGTTCAGATAAAAATACATCAAATTTTTTTCATAGATGAATAGATAATTTATTTCAGAGAATTCTCAAACGTATATATTCACACAGGTCAAATGATGTATGGCGAAATTATTACAATCCCTCCTATTTTCCTTTTTTGCTGACCTTAATGATTAGACAGCAAAAAAAGAGAACTTCAGTCTCTTTTGATAAAAGAAAAGATAATCTTTTCTTTACTCTTTCCATTCATACTTCAATATTTGGATCAGAAATAAAAATAAACATCTTACAAAAATAGGATATTTCCAGACAACTGTTTCTACACGTATTTCTGAAGCGTAACCAATGCTACTCTGACTTCAATTTTTCTTCTTAGAACTTCTCGCCTCAGTGTGTCAAGCAGTGAAAATATTTAATTCAAATACATCTCATTCTCACCTCACTTCCTCCATGAGAATTTCCTCAAAATATTCACCACCGCCACGGAATAAAATCACGAGGAAGTCGCTTCTTGATATTAAACAGTTCTATTATTATTTTCAAATTATTTAAATAGAACGTGATAGAATAATTTCAGTCGTCGTGACCATTCCGGGATGAACCATGGTGATTTAAAAAAAAATAAAACGTGTTGGTTCTCATGGGCAACTTCGTGTCAATTTAAGAATTAGTTTGAGCATAGAAAAGTTATTTTGTAGATTATTATCCTTGATCAAACATTTATTTTTAGCGTGCAAAGTTCACACAAGAGAGAATGTTTTCTTAATTATACAACTCATTTTATTTCTTTAATTATAGATCATAATCTACTTTTAAATTACCTTTTTTAGTTTGCAAAAATGAAGTAAACCAATTTGTTGAAATTTATATTTTTCATGATTTTTCTTTATTTGTTACTTAATAACATAAATATTATAATTTAAATAAAAATTGCCTCTTAAAATATGTATATTTATTGCTATGTTAATCTAAAATGTGAGATATTTTTTTTAAAAAAAATATACGTTTAAATTAAGAATCTTATCAAAATTATTAATTCTAATTTAACATACTTTAGTTTTAATAGTTTTGAAGACGCCTAATTTTAATTCTCATGATTATTGCAATTGCAAAGTTTAAATGCATGTATGCTTCCGTTTTTTTTTTCTTCGTGTATACGAATTTTTAGGTAAGTTTCTGAATTTAAGTGTATTTTTTTGCTACTATTTCCATTCATATAATATTCATTCATATTAATATAATTATTTAATAGCTTACTGTTTGTTTACACGTGCAGATTTTAGGTCTAAATGTTTTCCAATCATAATTCATATTCTTCAATTTTTTTTAACTATTATGTCTAAATTTTCTGCTAAAGGGAGAAGGTTAGGATAATATAAAGCAAGCTGAACCCTACTTCACTGTCCAAAGTCAGTGACAGTTTCAGGAAACATAATAGTTTACCACTTCGAGCAATTGACTTTTCTTCATATATTGCTCTTGTTCTTAATCATTTCTTTTACTTATTTATTTATTATTTTTATACTCACACTGAAAGTCCTGATTCTTCTTGTTTCTCCAGCTGGTAAAGCGATGATGCACACACCACAAATGACAAGCAAGTTAAAAGCGGCTGAACCCACGATAGTTCCAGGACCCAGATCACCAGCTTTGAATCTGAACGAATGAAAGAAAAACTCTAGTTAGCTTTGATGTAGAAATCATGTAAATTTCAGCACATGCAAATTTTTAATTATTACTAGGAATAAATGTAAATATGCGATTATAAAGTCACTTGATGTTGCCAAATTTGATTAACCTAACGTACTTGAAATAATGCTAAACACAAAAATCGTTTTCTCAAAATTTACTATCTATATTTTGGGATAAACTATAATAACTAGCAATATTATGTAGTTTGAATTTCTGAGAGCAGATAAATTTGGATTGCAAAATTTAAGCCACACCACAAGATAAAACTTTCAAATTAATTGGTAAATTGTAAGAGAAAAAGAGAAATCTTATGAAGTGTAAAATATTAAAAGTATACAATTGAAAATAATACAATAAAAAAGGTTCAGATTTAAAATATAAAAAATTGAAATGCAGTAAGAAATAAAAAATTCTAATACTTATTGTGTGCCAACAAATCTAACATACAAATAAAACATAAAAAGAACAATGGTATTCGATATAAAGTTTTGTGACAAACAATAACAAACTAGTTGAATTACAAGATTTGTAAACACATATGTATGTTTTTAAATAATATAACTTATGTATTTTTTAAAATAATTATAAATCAATTAATTTATACCATCTGGAGATTTTTAAAATGATTATATTTTAATAAATTTTGTGGTGAAGATGAAGTTGTTGAATTATATATCAAATAGATTTGATTTAAATTTAAAATAAGAATAGAAGTGAAATTTAAATGTTTCAAAAAAAATGTTCCATCTCATATAAGATACTATTCATTAAATTTTATCGAGCATTTGTCGTTAGCGATTAAACTGTAACACTATTAATTACCATTTCTTAATTATTTGTCAGAACTACTCAAATAAAACTGACTTATTTTATTTCTACTTAGGTTTAGAATTTGATTTTTTCAGTTTAATCGGGCAACATGGAAAAAATTCATTTTTAAGAACGATATTCGTACAGAATGACGAAATCATTTTAACGACTGTTATAAAAACATCTATTTCTTTCTTTTAGAAGAACTTCTTCGTTTAAAAATAAAATTCGACAATGGAAATTAAGGAACACTACAAGTTTATATCGTCAATACATGAACTTTTAAAGGATTTCCCTCAAAATCCGTTAATGATTGGGAGTTAGAATAAACACCAACCATAATCAAAACAAATATAATTTATTAATCCTTTTATAAGTCTCACAAACCCAGGGAAGGAAATAATGCATATATACAAAGAATTGGAGCAAAAGCTAGGAAGATGAGATATTTAATACTTAATTATAAGTAGAATCACTTACGTTTGGTAATAAACGCAACTCCTACTTCAAATAATCGACTTTTGTCGATTTGATTCTAATTCCAATATCTTACTGACTGAACTGTCAGTTATAAATTCTGTATATTAATTAATTAATCGACGAGTCACTCTCGTCTAGCTTTAAATTATTTTACGTTAATCACAAACTTTTGTCATATAACTCCTGCCTCTCTCTCTCTCTCTCTCTCTAACCTAAAAGTTAATACTTAAATATACGCCATGATTTACATAAAATCGCATCTTCTTCTTCGGGAGAAAGTTTTCAATTGAATAATATTTAAAGTAATAGAATTTCCTTAAGAGGATTAGTAATAGGCACGCGAATAGACCCGTTATAAACTGTTCTATCAAAGAGTAGATTTTGTTAAAAATCCAAGGATTAAATTAGAACTCTTTCAACTATTAGTTCATACAAAGTATATCTGCAAGTTATTTAACATAGACTTTACTACTACTAATCAATAATAATCGCGAAATCTATAATATGCTTTCTAAGGTAGATCGCGGTTAAAGGGGGGGGGGTATTATTAACCGGAACCTTCCTGTGCTATGCTAGATGCTCTATGGCAGGGCAAGGCGGACTTTTCCAGGCTATGGGCAACTTCTAATATTTTTAAGGTGTTGCGGTCCACCCAGTGACGTAGGTGTGGCCATTTTATAATAAAATAGTGTGTTTTCTATTCTTAGAGCTTGTTTTCGATATTGTACTCCTCTTAAAAAAAACAGATTACTATTAGACTGTAGAGTATAGCCGTATTCAATGGAGAGAGCAGAGAACAGACGTGAACAGATGAATATGAAACCAATGTATGTACTCTATTTGTTCGCAGCCGAGTTCCTCGCCATCGCGGGACATGACATCATCAACACTAGAAACCAATCCTGTAGAGGCGCAGAGTGTGGGATGATGTCTCAATAGCCAATCTCGAGCTATTGCGGGAAAAGCTGATCATTAACATTTATTCTCCCCTTCAGTTGGCGTGTGAAGAAAAACTTATTTCTTCGGCTGGCATCGCAGTGATCGCTTTTCCTCCCTAATGTGACAGTTAACGTATTAAGCGTCTTCGTCCGCTTCCAATGAAGGTACACATGTCATCTACACATTTATATAAACATTTTCTAGGGGAAACACAATCACATCAATTATAAAAATCCGATTCTCCATTCTAGCTGGCGTCTGTGGTACGTAAATATGTTCCTTTTAGTATGCTCGTCTTAGGTCTTAGTAAAGGCGATTAATCCAAGATATTTTGGCGGTCCGCCAATCGATCGCGATCGACTTAATGCCCATCCTTGTTCTATAGTATGGAGATTAGGAGGAAAAATAATTATAAAAAATCATTTCAAAATTTAATACTGCCACAAAAGGATTTAACTTTCGAAAAAACGAGAAAAGTTTAATTTTGGTTAGATGATTTTATAGACTCAAAACTATTTGTCTACTATATTAATAGCCAAAAAACGATTATTATTGATAAATGAACAGTAGCGCACACAAAAAATTTCAGGGGGGGGGGGGTCCATGGTCGAAAGTCCCCCAACTCGTATCATACCTCAAGACAACACCAATTGATTCTTCTGATTTTGTCGATTTTTTTTACAAAAAACAACAAAAATAAATTATTAAATTAATAATTAGCATTAATTAATAAAAAAAATTGTTAATTACAAGTACCTAATTAAATTTTACGTTATATATATATAGGATAATCATCAATCGAAAAAAAACTCAAAGGCTTTGGGGGGGGTGTCTGGACACCTAGGACACCCCCCCCCTTGTGTGCGCCACTGTAAATGAGTATTGAGTAGTGAATAGTACAGTACATAACCCCAGTTCTATTCCAAACTTTTTTCCGTCATTCGCTTTGTCGTACATTGCCATTTCATCAGTAGAACTTTTAAAAAATTTATACTAAAGAAACTGTTAAATGTACCCGATGTTTTTTTTTCTTGTAACTATTTAGTAGGTTTCCTCTCATGGCAATAAATGTCAAAAAGTACTAAGATACTCGTTTTTCTTTAAGAAATATTACTTTGATTTTTTACTAAAAAAAGCTTAAATACTTAAACTTCATTCCACTTGTGGCAATATTTAAGATAAAAATTAATTTCTTATTTTATTTTTTCCTTTATCTATATACCAGAGAAATTTTTTCCGCATAGGTAGGTTTTGGAATTCTGTAAGAAAATATTCTGATCCATCCTGATATACAACTCACAGATAAAATTGTACTACATTCTTAAGAAAAAAAAAGACATCTACTACATTTAGTGCAACTACCTAATCCTTTTCCATAAACTGCTTAAACAATAGAATGATTAGTATGACCTTGAATGAATTATTTTGCGCTCATATTTATTCAGAATAATTAACTATATACAACAAGAATAAAAAACAATCCAATGTAGTCTCACTTGATCCGTAACTGATATCCTAGTTAGGAAAGCACTTCTTAAAGTTCATCTACACTTATGCATTTTACACGACTAATCAATATATTTGAATAATTCTACAATTCTTTGATCTCAAAAACATTTTAATGACCATTAAAAGAACAACAATGTTAAATGTCCAATTTAAGAAATAAACTGAATGCGCAGGAAGCGAGTAATTTTCAATTGTAATGGCAATGCATGATATCGTCATTCGTAACATTAACCTATATGTACAAAACGGAAGAATTGTAAGGAACATCAGATAAATATAAATATGTCATTGTAAAAGAAAATATGGCATCAGAGGAAATGTGTCGTTATATTTTAAAGATTAAGGTTATGGTCGAGAAGATTTTGTATTTGATCGTTTAACTAGTAAGGTATATAATTATTACGCTCCAGAGAGTTTTTATCACTAAATAGATACAAATAATATTCTTGAATATGTTTTAGATTTAGAAATAATTACATTGAGATAACTTAACCCCTTAACCGGTCTGCCCGTTCACAGTACGGACATTGATATTTTCTTCTTTCTATCTTTGATTAGCGCACATTTTAAATACTTATGGAGAGATTATTAATGTGCTAGTGTGTTTTACAGAGATGCAGTTTGCCCATGGTACTTAAATATTCTCATCCGGGATTTACTTTGTGGTGAAGGCTGGAAATTTTCATTGAAGACAGGAATTTAGATTCTTGACAATATTCTATAAAGAACAGGGGTTGTCAAGGCATTGTGCAATTTGTTTCTTAATAAGAAATAAAAATGGAAAGATAATCCAAAACAGCCTATATTATCTCTGTCCCCATTGCAATGTAAGACTGAGTATTACACACCATGCTTCAAATTGCACATATATATGCACACACACAAAATCCTCAACCGTTTGAAAAAGAGATACGAACATGAAATATTTTGTAAGCATGAGAGAAATTCTTTTTTAATATATATGAAACATTCTTCACAGTATGCAGAGTGTACTTATAAAAACCAAACATAAAATAAAAATTAATGTGAAAAGTTTAAAATTGAAAATTAAAATAAAATTCTACCATTTTTGCATTCTATTAAGTATTATGTTTAGTTATATGCAATAAAAAATGTGGTTTTTTTTTGGAACACTTTGGACAAAAAAAAAAAATTTGACTGCTTAAGGGGTTCAATGTGAATTGAATGAAAGACTTTTTTTTACATACCAAGAAAACAACTTTATGCAAATTATTTTAATTTGTGAATTTTTATCTAATATACTCTTTAAATCATTGAAAAAAATATTTTCAGGTTCAGATTATGCTAATGAAGGATATTCCTGTGTGTTCCCCTATTTTACATTTTTCTTTAGTTTCTTTCTTAACGAAATTCAAATTGTAAATATATGTATTAATGAATTAAGAATAATGAATGTTTTGATGTTCGAAATTTTAAAAAATCAGACAATTTTAATTAAATGAATATTTAAAATGAAAAATTCTAATGAATTTAAGTAACATGGGAATTATTGTTCTACAAATAAAAGTTAAATTTTATTTCAAAAACCTCTATAAATAGCTTTAAAAAATGTTTTGTACAAATTTTTCTGATTCATTATGTATTCAAATGTAAATTGATTTTGTTTATATTCTTAGTCAATTTAATAAGAAACTCTCAAGTTTTTTTTTAAATCTGAACTTTATCATTTAGATCAGCGCAAATATATGTTTAGCTATGTAAGTGCACTCATGAATCTATTTAACCTTATAACTATTATTCAAGTGCAAAAGACATTAAAAAATTTACCTATCATCTCATATTTCATTTCTATATATAAATTTACTGTTTTTTCTTTGACATAATTTTACAATGATTTTCTCTAAATAAAAACCTTTATTAAACACATTTTTATTAGTACAAACCATCTCATTACAAATTAATTTACTATTTTTATTTTTTAGTAAATTTTGGTTAACGTACAAAATTTGTGGATATCGTAAGCACATAAAATGTTTTGTTTCACCTTTGCTTATAAACAATAATATTTTCCGAGAAAACACGTTTCCTAAAGATGAAAAATTACTTGTTAGTATGCATATCTTTACACATTAGATATAACCTTGAACATTATAATACATTTCTTCCCTAAAAAATAATAATTTTAAAACCAAATAAACATTTGCTCTACTTTCAAGAGGAAAATATACACATCAAACCGGATTCATTTTTTCATTATTGAAACAAGAGAAACCCGATTAAATATTCTTAATATAAAGTAAGATTTTTTGAAGTCTTGTTTGAAAACCTTTATTCCAGTCACAATAGTTAAAAGGTTTTTCCAATAAATCAAAACTAAATTATTTTTATTATTCAAGTCTATTCCGACTGACCTTAATCCAAAACAGTAGCTTTTATTATTTAGCAAGTTCCATTGTGTGCAAAGTTTAGTTATATATATATATATAAATAAATATATATATATAATTATATATATATATATTTCTTAATAATATCACTTAACCACTTAAGAGGTCTTTTTTTTTTGCCTAGAATGTTCCAAAAAAGGCATATTTTTCATTGCATATAACTAAGCATAGAACTTGACAGAATAAAAATGGAAGAATTTTATTTTTATTTTTAATTTTTAAGTTTTCACACTATTTTTTTATCTTATAATTGAGTGAAACACAAACCCCCCTAAATGTTTACTTTTTATAAGTACACTATGCATGCTGTGAAGAATGTTTCTCATGCACTTTAAAAGAATTTCTCTCATACTTAAAAAATAAATTCATCTTCGTACCTCTTTTTCAAACAGTTGAGGATTCTGTGTGTGTTTGCAAATATATATGCACACGCAATTTGAATCATGGTGTAATACTCAGTCTTACATTGCAATGGGCACAGAGATAATATCGACTTTTTTGGATTACCTTTCCATTTTCATTTCTTCTTAAGTAACAAATTGCATATTGCCTTGCCAATCCCTGTTCTTTATCGAATATTTTCAAGAATCTAAATTCCTGTTTTCAATGAAAAATTTCCGTCTTCACCACAAAGAAAATCCCAGATGAGAAGTATTTCAGTTCCATGGACAAACTGAATCTCTTAAAAGCACACGCACTGTTAATCTTACTGTAAGAATTAACAATATGTGCAGATCAAAGATAGAAAGATGAAATGTCAGTGCCCGTACAGCATACGGGCAAACCGGTTGTGTATTCGTTAAATAAAGATTCATCTTTCAATATTCTTCTGTTCTTGATTCCAGGAAAAATTCGCAAAATAGAGGTTCGTAAAATGGAGGTCCGATTGTACTTGGAAAGTGAATTTAAAATTCTAAACTAATCTTTTTAGAAGTATATTCGTGGCCGCGGTAACCAAGTTGGTCAAGGCATCGGATCACGGCTAGCGTGTCATGAGTTCGAGCCCAGTAACACTGAAGACCCGCCGTGTAGGGGAGCGATGCGCGTTAAATCCGTCGAGAGCTCAAACGTCCTCCCGTTGGTGTGGTAGTTAGGAGAGGGGGGTGCCAGCTCAGGTGTCATCCGCGTCACTTGACCATGGTTCAAAATTACGCGGTCAGTCGCCAAAAACCCTCGTGTAGCTGAAAAGTGCGACGTGAATATTCACTCACTCACTTAGGAGTATATTCAATGAATTACCAGGTAAAAATTGGCTTAGAATTTTTCGAATCCTTTCAAAAACTCCACAGACAGCGAAGAAAAGAACAAAATTTTGGAATTTTTTAATAAACGTTTCAGCAAGAATATTGAGCGTTTAAGAAAGACAGCCAATATCCCTCGTGACAATCTAATATCAGCAATTGCTCCTTATACGTCTAAGAATGGTCTTATCAACTTGAAGTATGACCAGACAAAAAAAGACCTTTGGTGGTCTTCCAAAATATTAATTTTAAAAAAAAAACAGAAAAAAAGATAAATCGAGTGGATGAGAAAAACCTTAGAAAATCCAAATCTTTCATCGAAAAAGATAACACAAAAAATATTCTAGAGAAATTAATTTGAAAAAAAATCTTAAAATTGAGGAAGTAATTAAAGGCAATAAATCTTCATCTATATTCACAATTCCTATACTCAAGAGTCACAAATAAGACTTTCGAAACCTTTAAACCCCAGAACGTATCTAATTTTCTTCTTTTTTTTTCAAGTTGATAAATAATTTATAAAAAATAAAATTTTAAAGAAACTTTAGAAGATAGTTCTCAGACATACAATAGTTGGTTTCTTTAAGATTTAGAATTCCTTTTTCTATTATTGAAAACTAGCTGATACACCCATTCATCGTATGGGTGAATTTAAAAATTAAACAATACAGATTGAAGGATAAAGAAGTTTTTAATGATTTAATTTTACGTGAATTGCAAATTAAACACACAAAAAAAAGTTTTTTCATATCTCAGCTGAACAAAAAATAATATTTGTTAAATTTTAAGTTTGTAAATCTAATAGCTGATAAAATTTTTTTTTATCTATAACGCCCTCGTAACTCCCTTGTGGGTCAATTTTTGAAAACACCTTCCAAAGCTGACCGCAAAAGTAACATATAATTACAAATTTTGTGTAATTAATGCTTAAAATAGTGTAAATAATTTATATCTGGATGTATAAAACGTTATTATTTTCTGTTGTATTTATTTTATGTTGAAATTGTAATATTCGCAAGCAACGCCGTTCCTTACATAAAAATGGCGATTCAATGGAAACATAGCTAAATGCTGGCGATAGAGCCAAGTTAGCATCATTTTTGGCGACCATGTTGGCAACTTGGCGATTCATTGAATGGTGCAGAAGTTGATATTTTGTAGCACCACCTGGTGGGAAGTTGCAACAAAGAGGATAGCACAAAAACCTTCACCACAAAAAAATACATATACATGCCAAGTTTCATAGTAGTCGCTTTGAAGGTGGAGTGAAGCGAGGCCATATATACAAACATTAATTTTTATATATATAGATATAATAATACATAATTCCCTATTTGAATCGGATATTATTCACTATTTCACCGGTTTTAATTTTGTTTTCCCGGAACATTATTTTTTTTCTAAAAAAAAGTAGCTTAAGTTACTTCTTATAACGTCAGCTATCTGCTAGTGAAAGCCACTTCAAAATCGGTCCAGAGATTAGCCGGAACACAAACAGACAGACAGACAAAAAATTTTAAAATTGATTTTTTTATATAAGTACCGTATATACTTTTAAATGCATTTAGTAGAAAGCTGTTAATTTGAAATTACAAACAGACACTTCAATTTTATTTATTTCTATAGAAGAGTAACATGAATAGTCTTACTAATGGATATCGGTCATACGTTTATAAAGTAATAGCTATTTTCATAATTTTAATATTTTTAAGAGAATTAATATTATGTATTCGGAAAACTAAAATGGATAATACACAGATATGGAACCTGATACCTTCCGAATGAATATGATTTTTATAATTCTCATAATCGTCATTTATCAATAAAATAACATATCTTTAGTATTACTAGTAGCTGGATAAAATTAAATTTTTAATATGCCTTGACTTACATGGTCTGTATTTAAAGCTACACTTTGATCTTTTAATTTATTACTAAGTTTTTAGTATTTGTAAAAGCTTTTTATTTTATTTTATTTTATTTTATTTTATTTATTTTCATTATAAATAAATTGTCCTTTAACTTTCATCATTGTTGCAAGATAATTTGGAATTCATGGAAGTAAACAAGCATGGGAACAGAACACATCACAGTAAATATCTATCAAGTCGATGTAAGCGACAAGTTAATTAATAAATACAAGAAACGGAGATGAAAAAAAGTGTTAAATGCTGACAATTGCTTTCCAATATTTACAATAACTGCTCAAAACTGAATCCACCAACAATACCACATGTTTAACATCATCGATGGAATGATTTTTAGACAGTTTCAAATATGACAATAATTCCTCGAACAAACGTCATCCGCAATGGATATTCGAACGTCAAAGTTTCAACAGAGTCTGTTGTATGGATCCTCGTACATGATAGATTTCAAGTCCCATTCAGAAATAATTGAGTCTCTATTTTTGTTATTGATATCTGTTATGTCATGATTACTTGTTCAACTGGCAACTTTTTGCCATATTGTCTGCGATTAAACATAGTTTACATACTTCAATGTCTACACCTTGTGTTCACGGTTCGCCAATAGCTCTAATGTTATTTCGAAGTGCGACTTTAATCTAAGCAATCAATTGTGCCACTACTTCCTTGCACCAGTGGTACACACAAGGGGGTGTCCAGGGGGTCCGGATCCCATACCACCAGCCTTCCCCCCTCCCCTTTCGATTGATTATTCCACTGTTCTACAGTGATGAAATTGCTTCGCTGTTTTTATTTTCGAATTATGAAAAAAATAAATACATAAATTCTTGTCATTTGTAGTAATTTAATTAAGTATCTTTAATTAATTATTTATTTTGTTACTTAATTCTAATTATTAATTCAATAATTTATTTTTTACTGTTTTTTGTTCCCGACAATCGATAAAATCAAAATAATATGTTGGACGGCGTATTGGGATACGTTACAAGAACGGCTACCTTTTGACCATCGCCCCCCCCTCCATCTCTTCAAAACTTCCTATGTGCTACATTGTCTTGCACCAATACATTCTCACAGAAAAATCTTTGTTTTTGTGTATTTTACCACACTCTAAAGTTTGCCCCACAATTAATGAATCTCCCTGTTATTTAAAGATGATCAATATGCAAATTTGGTTAAGTAGTTCGCCTTTTTCCCAAGGGGAAAAAACACAGCATTTAGACCTTTTCATATAACATAACTTTTGACACGAACTTAAAAATGAAATTATCAGTGAATGGTACTTTATAATGTTATTGCCCTCTTAAAACATCTTTTTTGATTCAAAATCTTCCCTCCGGTGGAATATAAATTATCATTAGTTCAAATATAACAACAAACTTTTAATATATCACATGATTTACAGAATCAAAGCTTACCCGTTGCCCACTATTTCAATGATGGAGAGTAGAATCTCAGGCGCGCTGGAACCAAGGGCCATCAGCGTGAGATTGGCCACGGTGTCGTTCCACACCTTGACCTCGATGACCTCTGGCTCCAACTCGTTGGAAGTGGAGAGCATGATCTTCCTCGTCTTGCTGGTGATCTTCTCGATGGAGCACATGAAAATGTCGGCGATGATGGCTACACCAAGGAAGCAGTAAAAAAGACCCAGGAGGTACAGGAATGCCCTGACCTCCGGCTTCCATGTGTATTCATTGATGAGAGGCAACAGCAGCCCGTCTGAGCATCTGTAGTGGTACAGAGTTTCGTTTATCATTTTGGATCTGTGGAAGAGAAAAATAAGTCTTCGGTTTAAAAAAATGATACTCATGAAAAAATTTTAAGCATACGAGGGTTGGATCTTTAATAGTAGCAACACTGCTGTAAAAACGCTACACAAAAAAACCAAAGAATGTCGTGTATACCACATGTGAGCTCCATACCTACTTTACCTCTCAGCAAAAAGAATTGTCCTTCCTACATCACTCGCATTCGGAGTGACTCGAAGAGCTGATCCTTGTATTAGCTTGCAGTCTAAAGTAAATGTTGTCAGAATGTTTTCAAAACAAAAGCAACGAAGTTGGATAAAAATTGAATGTTCCTACAGCACGATAATGTCATCTAGGCCTTCAAGAGGCTTTCGAGGAATCTGCACTGCCTTACAGAATTGCAAGATGGGTAGAAGCCTTCAATGAACGATGCCAAAATGTGGCAGACATGCATCGTCCAGGTCGTCTTAGTGTCAGCAAAGAAGAAGTCCACACTAATGGACATTGATTGACCCCCAGATCTAAGTCCTTGTAACTTAATTCCTAAGATGAAGGAATAACTTCATGGATTCGCTTCAAAACGGTTCCAGAGATTCGTGCGGCAGTAGACCGGTCCATTTTAACTATCAAGAGAACAGGCGCTGTTACAGGTGTTCTGCGACTTCCTCATCGGATGGAAACGGGTTATATACGCAATGCTGGCGACTATATTGAAGCTCTGCAAAACATGGTGACTTGAATCACTTTTGTGTTCCATGTAAATAAATTGTTGCCACTATTAAAGTTCCAACCCTCGTATGAATTGAGAGTGGGTCTTATGGTTCTGGTAAGTTATTTAAATAATATGAGGTAGGATATATATATATATATACATTATCAGAATTACATAAAGAATCAACGGGAAAATCACAGCAACCAGGTGTTTCAACCATCACGTATTTCGAACACCTCTAGTCTAGACCAGCGGTAGCAGAACCTTTTGACCTCACGGACCAATAAATTCATAATTTAAATCCCGCGGACCACTAATAAAGTGTTAAATATATTTATAAGAAAAATTGTGTGATCTAAGAACACATAAAATATACCTAGTTAATAAAATGAAGCTATTAATTTTAACCAAATTATGAAAGCTTTATTAATAAACCATAATAAAATAAACAAAAACTGTAAAAACAAAGCAATTAAAAAATGGTTTAAGTATATCAAACTTTTTCCTATGAAATTGCGTTATTCTATGAAGTAGCGTTTATATATATATATATATAGAACTTTTCACGTATCGTAATGAATTGAGAATTATGTTACAATGCATCTTAAAACATAATTTAACGTGATGAGTAAATATATTCCACATTTTTCTGGGGACCAGCGAAATTTTCTCGTGGACGACCACTTTGGCGAACTCTGGTCTAGACGGAAGCTAGATAAAATCTACGATTTGAGCCTCGGTCAAGTAACGAGGCTTACCCACGAGTTGGCACCCTTTAATTACAAAAGTTATAAAAACTCTGTCAAACCAATTTGTTCAAGCCTTGAAAGCTACAAAATGTTTTTTTACAGCACGTGTGTTTTTCAGTAACGCTGTTTTTAAAGCAGAACTGTTCGTTACTATTTAATTACTCGTATAGAGGAAACACATTTACTGATTCTACAGAAAACTACATACAGTTCTTTCATTTAGGGGAAGTGGCCCTAATAACTAAGTGACTATAGTCATGAGATCGTGGACAGCATTATAACTATCGAGTCATGGATTCGATACCTTAGAAATGATGGAAGGCTGGCTTTGGCGATGGTCCCCGACTTTTTCATTTTATGTGTTTTCCTTGCTTACAGGATGTTGTTGAAATTCTTTAGACTGGGGTGCAGTCACTAGCACTCAAGGGTGAACAACCTCATAAATTTAATTAAAATTGTAACTTTGCGCCTTGGGGTTGACCAATAGGGGATGTTGTTAAAGAGTGCGCGGAAGCACAATTGGAGCAATGGGCCCTCCGTTAAAAGGCGCTGCGCGATAGTTTTCGAAAGAGAGAGAGAAAGATCCTCTTTTTATTTTCAGATATGTCGTACAAAAAGAATCAGTAATTGGTTCGAGCCGCCCTCCAACCCTCACCTCCGTTTCAGATAAGTGGAAATGATTTCTTAATTACTATTCAATGTTTCACAATTCTTATTCTTGTTTAATTTGTAATGTAATCGTTTAAACTTGTAATCTAATAAACTAAATTATTTCAATTTTAAATGGAGATTGATCAATTTGAGTAGCGTTATCTTTGAATTTGATTAGACTAGATTAACTCACTTGTAATGCGGACTAGAAGTTTGATAAGCGAATCTGGGTATTATGATAGTTAACTTAAATGAACTTAAGAGTTAACGGAAAGCGCCGTATTAGAAATATCCCTTTTAAATAAAATCCTTATATAAACCACTTGATTTCAAACATCGGAGCACGTAAGACTTTCTTTGCGGCGAAAAAGTCTTAGATAATTGCAACAATAGATTCTTCCTTACAAAGGAAACCGCTCATCAGTTGTTTGCAAAACACACAATAGGTCTATAGGACATGATTAAAAAGAAATTAACCTAATATTACAACCTTCCAACGATGAATAAAGTTATTAGGAGAATGGGAAGAAAATTGGGATGAAAAAAAATGGGACACAAATTCAGAGATATATGTAAGACACAAATAAGTTGATGACAATCACAATCAGAGAAATGCAGATGTCATTAAAACTTTGTCTATTCTGAGAAGATATTTAATTGTCAATGGTAAGTTTTTTTCTGCCAAACAAACAAGCATTCTTTTTTCAAAAACACCGTCGAGCAATCTCGCCAAATCGGAATATGATGCCAATTCAAAAGACGTCGGCAAATGCTATGATTTTCATATTTTTATTATTATTGTGTGACAACATGCGTGAAAGCGGTTTTCCACTATTGGCTGCATATCGCTGCATTTCGCGACATCTTTTGATTTAATGAAATTGATCGATTGTATAATATATAAGTACCAACATATCTTTATTGATTGTGATTTTTTTTTCATTTTTATTTCATGAAACACAGCTATTTGCGGGCAAGAACTAATAAAGCTTATATTTTTCAGCCAAGCTTGAAATGTATGTGA